>JASEVX010000004.1:102318736-102338736 GCA_031761405.1 Serripes groenlandicus
CATAAATGACCACCAACCTTCACCTCTTACCACTAACCTTCACCAATAAACACCAATCCTGACCAATAATTATCAAAATTCACCAATGAACACCAACCTTCAACTATAACTCCGAAACCCCACCAGTAACAAATAACTTACACCAATAAACAATAACCTGCCCCAAAAAACAACAATAACCTCCAACCTTCACCAATAACCACACACACTATTTTCACCAATAACCATCAACCGTTACCAATAATCAAGAACCTTCACCATTTACCAACAACCTTCCCAAATAACAACCAATCGTCACCAACATTTACCAATAATTACACTCTCCTCCTACAACCTTCACCAATAATCTAAAACCGTCATAACATCAATAATCATCAATCACCACCAATAACTAACAATAAACAAACACCAATATTCACTTATAACCACAAACCTTTACCAATATCCATCAGCTTTCACCATTAACCGCTGACCTTGACCAATAACAAACAGCCTTAACCAATAACCATAAACCAGCACCAATAACTATCGGCCTTCACTTATAACAACCAACCTTCATCAATTATCATCAACCTTCATACCTAAACACCAACTTATACCAATCATCATCAATTATCATCAACGTCTACCAACGAAAACTTACATCCGCCAGTAACCACTAACCTCCACTATACCCACAAATAATTACAAAATCTCCATTAATAACCACAAATAACTACAAAACCTCTATTAATAATCACCAATAACCACTTATTACAAGCAACCTTCATCAATAACCATGAACCTCCACTAAATAATCACCAACCTTGACCAATTACAACAACCTTCATCAATAACCACCAACCTCCACCCATAACAAACAACCTTCACCAATAATCAACAACCTCCGCCAATAACAAATAACTTTCATCAATAACCAATAACCGTTAATTAACTAAAAGCTTACACCAATAACCAAACACCTTCATTAATAACCAATAACCTTCACTAATAACCAAATACCTACACCAATAAACAACAACCTTCGTCAATAACCAACAGCATTCATCAATAACAAAAAACGTTCACCAATAACCAAAAACCTCCACCAATAACCTTCACTAATATCCAACAACCTTCAATAATAATAAACAACCTCTACCAATAATATCCTTCACCAATAATAAACAACCTTTACTAATAACCAACAACCTTCACTAATATTCAACAACCTTCAATAATGATAAACAACCTCTACCAATAATATCCTTCACCAATAATAAACAACCTTTACTAATAACCAACAACCTTCACTAATATCCAACAACCTTCACTAATATCCAACAACCTCTACCAATAATAAACCACCTTCACCTTCACCAATAATAAACAACCTTCACAAATAACCAACAGCCTTCATAAATAACCATCAATAACAACCAACCTTAACCAATTATCACCAACCTTTACCAATAACCACCAACATTATCCAATTATCACCAACCTTATCTAATAACCAACAACCTTCATTAATAACCTAAAACCTCACCAATAACCAAAAACCTCCACCAATAACCTTCACTAATATCCAACAACATTCACATATAATAAACAACCTTCACCTTCATCAATAATAAACAACCTTCGATAATAACCAACAGCCTTCACTAATAACCACCAATAACAACCAACATTCACCAATAACTACTAACCTTATTCAATTATCATCAACCTTTACCAATAACCACCAACCTTATCCAATTATCATCAACCTTTACTAATAACCACTCACCTTATCAATTATCACCAACTTTAATCAATAACCATCAATCTTATACAATAACCACCAACCTTTACCAATAACCACCAACCTTATACATTTATCACCAACCTTTACCAATAACCACCAACCTTATCCAATTATCATCAACCTTTACCAATAACCACCAACCTTATCCAATTATCACCAACCTTTATCAATAATCACCAACCTTATCCAATTATCAACAACCTTTACCAATAACCACCAACTTTATCCAATGATCACCAATCTTTACCAATAACCATCAACATTATCCAATTATCACCTACCTTTATAAATAATCACCAACCTTATCCAATTATCACCAACCTTTACCAATAACCACCAACTTTATCCAATGATCACCAATCTTTACCAATAACCACCAACCTTATCAAATTATCACCAACCTTCACCAATAACCACCAACCTTATCAAATTATCACCAACCTTTACCAATAACCACCAACTTTATCCAATAACCGCCAATCTTTACCAATAACCACCACTTTATCCAATAACCACCAATCTTTACCAATAACCACCAACCTTATCAAATTACCACCAACCTTTACCAATAACCACCAAACTTATCAAATTATCACCAACCTTTGCCAATAACCACCAACTTTATCCAATAACCACCAACTTTAACCAATAACACCCAACATTATCCAATTATCACCAACCTTTACCAATTATCACCAACCTTAACCAAAACCACCAACCTTAACCAATAACCACCAACCTTATCAAATAACCACCAACCTTAACCAATAAACACCAACTTTATCCAATAACCACCAATCTTTACCAATAACCACCAACCTTATCAAATTACCACCAACCTTTACCAATAACCACCAAACTTATCAAATTATCACCAACCTTTACCAATAACCACCAACTTTATCCAATAACACCCAACATTATCCAATTATCACCAACCTTACCCAATTATCACCAACCTTAACCAAAACCACCAACCTTAACCAATAACCACCAACCTTATCAAATAACCACCAACCTTAACCAATAAACACCAACCCTTACCAATAACCACCAACCTTTACCAATTATCATCATCCTTATCATCAACCTTAACCAATAACCACCAACCTTAACTAATAACCACCAACCTTATCCAATAACCACCAAGCTTTACCAATTATCACTTATCATCAACCTTAACCAATAACCACCAATCTTAACCGATTATCCCCAATCTTATCGAATAACCACCAACCTTATCCAATTATCACCAACCTTTACCAATAACCACCACCTTTATCCAATTATCACCAATCTTTACCAATAACCACCAACCTTAACCAATTATCCCAAACCTTATCCAATTATCACCAATCTTTACCAATAACCACCAACCTTATCCAATTATAACCCACCCTATTATCAACCCTAACCAAAACAAGCAACCTTAACCAATAACCACCAACCTTATCAAATAACCACCAACCTTAACCAATAACCACCAACCTTTACCAATAACCACCAACCTTTACCAATTGTCACCAACCTTATCATCAACCTTAACCAATAACCACCATCCTTAACCAATAACCACCAACCTTTACCAATAATCACCAACCTTAACCAATAACCACCAACCTTAACCAATAACCACCAACCTTAACCAATTATCACCAATCTTATCCAATAACCACCAACCTTTACAAATAACCACCAACCTTATCCAATTATCACCAACCTTATCCAATTATCACCAACCTTCAACAATAATCACCAACCTTATCCAATTATCACCAACCTTCAACAATAACCACCAACCTTATCAAATTATCACCAACCTTTATCAATAACCACCAACCTTATCCAACTATCACCAAACTTTATCAATAACCACCAACCTTATCCAATAACCATCAACCTTAGCCAATAACCACCAACCTTATCCAATTATCACCAACCTTTACCAATAAACACCGACCTTATCTTCAACCTTAACCAAAACCACCAACCTTCACTAATAACCACCAACCTTATCCAATTATCACCAACCTTTATCAATAATCACCAACCTTATCCAATTATAACCAACCTTTACCAATAACCACCAACCTTATCAAATGATCACCAACCTTTACCAATAACCACCAACCTTATCCAATTATCACCAACCTTATCCAATTATCACCAACCGTATCCAATTATCACCAACCTTCACCAATAACCACCAACCTTATCAAATTATCACCAACCTTTATCAATAACCACCAACCTTATCCAACTATCACCAATCTTTATCAATAACCACCAACCTTATCCAATAACCATCAACCTTAGCCAATAACCACCAACCTTATCCAATTATCACCAACCTGTACCAATAAACACCAACGTTATCATCAACCTAAACTAAAACCACCAATCTTCACCAATAACCACCAACCTTATCAAATTATCACCCACCTTTATCAATAACCACCAACCTTATCCAACTATCACCATCCTTTATCAATAACCACCAACCTTATCCAATAACCATCAACCTTAGCCAATAACCACCAACCTCATCCAATTATCAACAACCCTTACCAATAAACACCAACCTTATCCAATTTTCACCAACCTTTACCAATAACCACCAACCTTATCCAATTATCACTAACCTTCACTAATAACCACAACCACCACATTCACTAATAACCACCAACCTTCACCAATAACCAGATCATCTTATAACCATGTTCTTTAATTTATTTTCATGGCTGCAATTTAGTGTTCATTTAACACAATTCAAGAAGGATTCAAGTGTACGGTAAATTGTTTAAGTAGCAGAACTTCTGAATCATTTTATCTAAATCAATGTGTTTCGAAATATGTTATCCTGAAATTACCTACATGAGTCATACTATAAACCTCTGAATCTGCTCGTCGAATTCCAAGAAATGGTGATTGGTTGAAAAAACATATGGTAGGCAGGTTGCATCAGATAAGGAACAACATGTCAAAACTTTAAAATCAAAGTCTTATGAAAGGGCTTGTCTGATTTCAAGATGAACTGTGAGCATTTTTTACCTAAGTGAGCTATATTAATTTGGCTGAAATACATAGCAACCTGGTGGCATTAGAAAAGAGGAAATATAAATGTCAATCTTCACATCCCCTCCTAATCCACATGACCTATTTCAACCAAATTTAAAAAGAATGTTCATTTTGAGCCTCTTTGAAAACTGTTTAAAGATTACTAGTCTATGCAGAACTTTGGTTTCTGCAGCACAGTTTCAACATTCTTCTCGTTTTTATCAGCTTGTCGGTCTCCAAATAGAAATGTTCCTAAGGTTACCTTTTACAAAAAGTGTATCCACCATATTGACATCTGTATTTCCTTTCTTCGTATCATAGGCATTTAGTTTTCAGCACATAATCTGCGATGGATTGTTTGCAAAGTACATTAACATGTACTATCAAATACCTTTGAAAATATGTATTCGATTAAAAAAAAAAAAAAAAAAAATGAAATAATTGAATGGAAAAATATAATACACAAACAAACAAACGTGCTCCAGTATATATATGTTCCAGTAGTCCTTGAATGGTTGACATATTAACATGTCGATAACATATTATTTACAAATACATATTCGTTTGAAACAAAATACAAACATGAAATAAAGAAATAATATATAGAAACAAACGCATCGTCAACAATTATATATGTACCTTCAGCCCTCTGATTCTTGACGCACGATTTTCTGTATATAGATTTGTAAAACACTTTCCATAAATAATTGGAAAAGCTTTTAATCAAATAAATGCGACTGAATTTAGAATGGCAGTTAAACCGCCGCTCTTTAGCTAAAACCATCACGTTTTTGTCTATAATCGGAATTAGTTTATTATGTTGATGACAATTTATGGATATGCCGTGTTGTTTGCAGACTCTTCACAAAGGAATAATAATGAAATAAGAAAATAATAGCTTGATTTAATTCTCAAAAGAGAGTAATACATAGCAAAATCTAATTTCAATTGAAACACGAATAGCGCATTATTAATATAAAACCTATGTAGAACCCTTTATAAGAAAGCACTATTTTGACAGTACTGATGCATCACTAACTACCAGCTCCTGTATTTGCGAATCGTTTTGCCTCATTGGCACTGTGGACTCTCGATAACTCAAAGTCGAAAGGCACCCATAGATGAATTCGAGTTATCGAAATATAACCGTTATCCCTCGAGTTTTGCTAAATCATTTATGTAAGTTAGCGATATACTTAAATTTTATTCATGAAAAGCAAGCCAGTTATAAAATTATATCAAGAAAACAGAACAGCAGCAGTTCTGTTGCTTATCTGAGAAATTAGAACTGCTGGTGCGCTGTTTTCAAAAAGTAAGATTCGTTCCAGGAATTGCTTCAAGTTAAACAATATATTCGAACTACCAAATGTTCCAGTTAACGGGTGTACACTGTATCTTTACTGTCTTAAAATGTGTTTCGTGATACTAAGTTAACACAGAACTCCAATATTTACCTCCCCTGTCGGCCATTTTGATAGCCATTTTTTTTAAAGAGAAATATAGAATGAACTATCATTAAATAACTACATGTATCGACAAGTCTTAAATAATGAGCTGATGAATTTAGTTTGTTTAACTCTTTCTTTGTGTTTCAAAATAGTCACATCTTTAATATGCTATTTGAATGCTCTCCAATTTGGCCTATCAAAATGGCCGACAATGGGGAAAATTGTTGTAGTGCTGGGAACGATGAATTGTCATGCCCTGTGTTATCCTAAATTATGGATAATTAGTGAATGGTAGATACAGTCTATTTCAATCTCATTTATATCCTACCAAAATACTTCGCTTTAAGTATAAACACTAGTGAGCGAAGTTTATTTCTGGTTTTTAATGGGATTGAGTCTATTTACATTCGGCATTGACTGCAGTGTACGTCACATGCGTAGGTTGGTCAAATTGAGAGCAATATTAAGATGTTCACTCCAAAGTTTGTCCTTTCCTCCATGTGTCATTTTAGAATTTTCCGAAACATAATCATGAGAAAATATGTGATATTATTTATTATACTATGACAATTACATCCTTATGAAAATTGTATCTCTTTTAAATTATTTAAAACATATTACCAAGTGTGTTTAACGTTAAATATAGGTAGAGTGCAATTCCTCCATATTTTAGGATAAGCATATAAGGTGTCGTGCTATTTTTTGTTTTTCTGATAACGATTTACTCCATATACGTCATGTCGATTGAAAATTGATTAAACCGAAAGTACTATTTTTATAAACAGTAGTAACATATTGTAAAGAAAGGAACATAATGATTCATATGAACCCATTTCCCTTCCGATATAATGTTAAATGACATTTTATCTGTGGATTCATTAGGGAAAAGTGTTAAGATTAATACTTACTCGAAGCGGGGTTGCTTTGCTAATGTGATTTCTATGTAGGGGTTACATCCGTCGCAGTTGCTGTCTCCTATGACGTCACAGCACAATGTAGTCTGGTTCCCATTAATCAGATAGTCGTATGTTATAAGTCGTACTTCAACTGTTCCCCCGCACTGTACAGTCTATTAAATTAACAATTCGTTATTGGTTGGGAAATTTAAATAATTGAGCCGTCTTGCGAAAAAACCAACATTATGACCTCTGCGTAATGTATCGATCCAGATCAACCTGCGCTGTCCGCGCAGACCGATCCGGGCTGACACATTTCGACTCAGGGGGATAGAGGTATAGAGTTAGAGTTATGATTCCTGAAACAGAAAATCCACAGGAGGCGAAAAGTGTATATCCGGTTAAGCCTGGGCGGCATGCTTAGTCTGATCCGGGTCGATACTTTACGCAGAGTCCACCCTGTTGGTTTTCTCGCGGGTCGGCTCAAATAGTGCCACAGTATAGTATTACATGAGTATTAATTATATGATTCAATAACATGTGGATAATATCCAACAATTACATCGTTACAAGTGGTTAATATCCAACTTAATTGAAGGTGATTAGACCTTCAAAAAACTTTCCATTTACCAATTATATCAAATCCAAAGCAGACGACTTTGAAAACGTCTCAGCAAAATGTGAAAAACTCCCTGTAAATGAAAGAACTTTAATAAAATACATGTTGCAAACGTAGACATTAATTATTACGAGCAGCTTATGATTTTGCTAAAATGCTTTCACAATTCGTCTGCTGCAGATGCGTCTACAAGTGGGGAAAGGTTATCAATGAATATTGTGATAAGAATGGCATATTTTATATCATATCCTTGAGGCATCTTCATAAATTGTATCAAGCTTATTCTATACATTACATCATAGACTAATGAGCTATTCAATTTATTTATCGAGATATGAAGGGTTTGGTACTGACTTTAGAAGTGTATGTCTGTTTTTCATTTGCTCTTGGCAAAGCTAATAAAGAACATCCTGTCATTAGATAGTGTACCTCATGTTAGCAAATGGACATGAAAAACCAACAATCCATGATTGAACCTCGCGATAAGAAAAACGTCTCTAATTAACCCTTTCCCCTCATATAGACGCTTTCTGACGCCTCTGCAGCAGACGACTTTGAACGTATTTTGTCGAAAAATAGAAAATCTCCATAATTTAATGGATAACCTATGACAAAAAGTGGAAAACAGTGTGGCAAAAGGAGAAATTGCACGTTTTGTGCAATTTCTTCTTTTGTCACCATGTTTTCAAAAAGTCGTCTGCTGCAAAATTGTCATATGAGGGAAAGGGTTAAGGAATTTGATATCTAGATCCTGGAAACTAAAAGTCATTGGGTAACGGTAATAACCACACAACGACTGTACCACCATGCAACATTAGTACATCAGTTTTGTACCGTTTCCCACACACAACAATACTGCAGCAGACGATTTAAAAAAGACATATAGTGACAAATGTAGACAGGATCTATGAATAAAGGCTTAATAATTGAATAGAGTTGAATATATTGTGGCAAAGGGGAACATTCTCCCGATGGTCAATTTGTTCGTTTGCCATGCTGGTTTAATACAATATCTGATGTATATGTGTCAATTTGTTCTTTTGCCAGGCTGGTTTAATACAATATCTGATGTAGATGTGTCAATTTGTTCTTTTGCCAGGCTGGTTTAATACAATATCTGATGTAGATGTGTCAATTTGTTCTTTTGCCAGGCTGGTTTAATACAATATCTGATGTAGATGTGTCAATTTGTTCTTTTGCCAGGCTGGTTTAATACAATATCTGATGTAGACGTGTCAATTTGTTCTTTTGCCACGCTGGTTTAATACAATATCTGATGTAGATGTGTCAATTTGTTCTTTTGCCAGGCTGGTTTAATACAATATCTGATGTAGACGTGTCAATTTGTTCTTTTGCCAGGCTGGTTTAATACAATATCCGATGTACACGTGTCAATATGCGTCTGCATATTTTAGTGGGAAGGGGCTAAAACCTCGGAATGACAGCTTACCGCTGGGTTATCTCAGTTAGTTTGAATAACACGTAGCCATATTTTTTAGAAAACTTAATGTTTTATTTTTTTCAAACCAATTACTATTCAGACCATGCTACGGATTCGCTCAATTATCACATACTATGAGCCAGTCATTGGGAAAGGTACACGTCAACGTTTGTGAACAGTGTAGATCCAGATGAGCTTGTGCATCCGTACTATCTAATCAAGATATACACTGCTCACGTAGCACTTATGGAAGTTTGTAAGAAGAGTCTGCCAATTTGTGTTGATTCTAGAAAAAACAAAAAGATGAACTAAACCTATAAAATACGTACTTTACATCTGATCCGTGCCGTAAATTACGAACAGTAGTGTTTACGACTGGCATCGAAGAGACGTACTTATACAATAATAAATCCTATAACGATCCTAAAACAATGATTGAATCGCTGATTGAAACTGATTTTCTTATTCCCTCAGCTGAGATGAAGTAATCATTGTCTTGCAAGACAGGACTTAACTCTTTCTGATAAATGTTTACAATGGACTTATCCAACATTATATTTGGAAGGAAGATTCCATAGCTTATCTATATTAAGAGTGGAAAATTGAGGTAAGCAGCAAACAGTACAGAGTTTGGTCAGACGGTGGGCGGCCGGGCGGGGGTATCGGGGCGGGGGTGGGGGGGGGGGGGGGGGGGGGGTTGGGGTGGGGGGGGGTGGGGATACTTCTGATGACCTGGCCCTTCACTGCTCCAGTTAGTTTAAACATTTGTACTTTACATCGATTGCTTAACAAGCTTTTAGCTTATATTAGCCACTCTCGATGTCGGCTTACTAAATAATTAACCTGTACTATCGTCGTTAAGTGATAAAAGTCCCAAAGGTGGTATTGGTTTCACAACATATATTGCTTCGATTCGAGCAGATATAGGGATTAAAACAACATTTGCTTATCTTGGTATGCAAAACCATACAAAACAGTTGAGAGGAAATGAGCCGTCCCGCGAGAAAAACAGCATTGTAGACTCTGCGTAAAGTATCGATCCGGATCAGCCTGATCATGCTGCACATGCTAATCCGGACAGACACGTTTCGTCTCCTGTGGATTTTCTGTTATAATAATCATTACTCTATACCCCTATCTCCCTGAGACGGAATTTGTCGGCCCGGATCAGTCTGCGCAGTCTGAGCATGCCGCTCAGGTTCACCCGAATAGACACTTTTCGCCTCCTGTGGATTTTATGCTTAAGGAATCATTACTCAATACCTATCTCCCTGATACGGAATGTGTCGGCCCGGATCAGTCTGCGCGGACTGCGCAGGCTGATCTGGGTCGATACATTACGCAGAGGCCATACTGTTGGTTTTCTCGCGGGACGGCTCAAAATGTTATTGTATTCGGCGAAAACTGAATACATTGCGTCTTCGTTATTACATCACTGTAAGCAGCGCGAAGGAATGAAATAAAAATGGTAACCCTTCGAAATTGTTTTCAATTCTTAGCGACTCTTAATAATCTACCTAAACTGTACAGTCTCGCCAGAGTTTGCATGGTCGCAATTATAACAATAATCCGGTTAGCCTGACATCGCTCAACTTTTGTCACACCATATTTGTGTTCGCTTGGTATAAATCAGTGTATTTGAATCGATGGCTTAAAAGTCTTCGGTTACAGCAGCGAACGTGTGAAACTTTACAACTGGTTTGCCTCGATTCCGTTATTTAGGTCGATCGTATTTCACCGGATCCCTTCTCGCGTTTAAGTGTCATTTGAGCCGTCCCGCGAGTAAACCAACAGTTTGACCACTGCGTAATGTATCGACCCGGGTCAGTATGCGCAGTTTGCGCAGACTGATCTGGGCCGACACATTCTCAGGGGGATAGAGGTATAGAGTAATGATTCCTGAAGCATAAAATCCACAGGAGGCGAATAGTGTCTATTCGGGTGAGCTTGCGCGACATGCCTAGGCTGATCGGGGTCGATACTTTACGCAGTTTCCACAGTGTTGGTTTTCTCGCGGGACGGCTCATTTGACTAAACACTTTGAACGAGAATCAGATGATACATCTCAAAACCGGACCAGTACAGCGTCATCGTAGTGTTATCCTCGAAAACGTACATTGTCCGGAATTGTTGTCAGATTATGCGTACAGATAAACGTCGTTCGTAGATACTTCAATGTCCGGTCAATGAATAATATGAGTAGTTCCACGAGAAAATCAACAGTGTGGACTCTGCGTAAAGTATCGACCCGGTGCAGTCCAAGCATGTCGCGCAGGCTAACCCGGACAGACACTTTTCGCCCCCTGTGGATTTTCTATTTCAGGAATTATTACTCTATACCTCTATCCTCCTGGGACAAAATTAGCCTGCCCAGGCTGATCTTGGTCTATACATTACGCAGAGTCCATAATGTTGGTTTTCTCGTGGAACGGCTGATATAAATGAAGTAAGTCGGGAGGTTTGTGTTCTTTGTGCACCAGAGTACAGTGACAAATAAATGTACAGTTTCACTAGAGTCTTTACTGCCCAAGTATATGTTATACAGACCTAAATACATATATAAATACATTCTAGAAGTTCAGCCCCACTGATTGTTCACCAATATTACTTTAACCCTTTCCTACTTAAAACTAATATGCAGCGGCCGACTTTGAAAACATATCGGCAAGAATGTGGAATATCAGTTTGAATAATAAATGATTATCATCTTTAAATAGAATTTGAGAGCTTTTTTGAAGAAGGAAAAATTGCTCATTATGAGGATAATTTCCTTTTCTCACAATGTTTCAGAAATCGTCTAGTGCAGATGCGTCAAAATACATCTGTATATGAGATAGGGTTAAACGATGCCAAAACCGTTAAGACATTTTTGCATCCAAATGAGGGACATTAGTGATAATTATATTATCTCCCTTGTCAGATAAAGACCAAGGAAGACCAAATAGTTGGTAGGTCCTTTAAGTTGGAATCCTTTGTCTTTATCGCTATTTCGCAATGAGATATTGCAATTACTCTGTACACATTAATCATAAATGTGTTAATTAAAGTGATGATTCAAAAGAAAAAATTTACATAGCAGTGTTTAAATAAAACAAATGTGGAATTACTAATCAATCTAATAACAGTTGGCCAAGAAAATGCAATTATAAGTGCACCATCCAGTGCAAAGAAACCAATGATAAAAACAGAGGAAACCAAATGATAGGACCTAGCTAGATGTAGAGAGTATTAAAGGGAGATAACTGACCGATGTCTCCAAATGCAAGAAGCGGATCGATGATCCTTTGAACCAATACACAGGAACAGCGACGTTTGGGAGTGGACATATCGGACCGATTCATCAGATAAGATTGTATAATTGAGCGGCCCTACAGGAAAACAGACAATAAGGCCTTTACGACCAGTGTGTATTCTGTTCATCTGCACAGTCTGATCTAGTAGTACGGGTGCGCAAATCGATCAACACAACTCTTAGGTTTGTTTTCCTTGAGCACGGCTAAATTGTTCAATATTTACTTAAAAAGCTTATGAAATGCTCGCTTACGAAATGACAAACAGGGAAGAACAAAATCAGATTGCGTTAACAGCATTCGGATTTATTTTTTTCCTGCCGCAAATCCCGAAGTAGGCTTTCCCTTAGATGCAGCCGATTGAGACTTTATTGCAAGCCGATGTGCAGTTAATGAAGCAATGCCAGTACCGAGAGCATTTTATGTTTGAAATCCACATGAATCAACTTTATCAACCTTACTTTCTTACACCAATCTATTAGGAAATACCAATGTTGGCCACATTCTTTGCAAGTGTATGGTAAATTAATTATTATCAAGTCTACATTATTAAACAGTTCACCAGATGTTAACCGGAACAGTAAGACTTTATTTCTGTCCCTCATAGCAAAATTATACAGCTGATATGTAAGGGATGTCGAAACTCTCTGAAGATATATAAGTATGTAGTTGTCAATATTATGTCAAAAGGAAAAAGCTGCTCTCCCAATTTGCCACACTATTTCCAAAAGCTTTCTACACAATGCGTTTGCATGATAGGTACGATTAACTGTTAGTACATGTATACCAGCCAGTGAATGTTCAGACATATTATGACAAAACATTGCCCCTGAACAACGGAATATCTGGTAAAATGAAAAATGGACAGATACCTATTCTAGACAGAGTTAATGACAAAAATCAGAGATCGTCTGTCTTGCAATTATCCTTAATAATTCAAAGTCTGCCACTTTCTTATGAGTAAATTATTCAGAATGTGATAAGAAACTGTACAAGAATCGCACGTCAGATTAAGTAATTGCTCGATTTCACATATGTCCTGTGTCTTAGATAGAAGCCGGTTTTTGACTTGGAGTCGCTAATCGTCTCATTAAATCAGAGGATAACTGATCGAACTACTTTGTCTAATGATAACGGCAGACCATCTTAAATAGATCAGAGCCGCGTATACCGAGTACGAGTCGTAATGCAACTGAACAAAGTTAGGACTCAAACGAGCCTCTGCATGCCAAGTTACAACAGGCCTTCACTGTCTATATGTATTGTCGTCTTAGATGCATATTTTTACAAACAATATATACGTAGACCCATTAGTTGTATGCCTATGTTGGAGTATTTTCCTTTGCATTTTCGATAGGCAATAAGCCTCGCCGATAGAGTGATCCACACGGGGGAATCCAGTTTAACGGAGACAAAGTTTCATTGTTTGTTTGTGTTGGCTGTTATATAGACTTTAATGATAGTCTGTATTATATAAAGGCCACGACGGAAAGCGGAACACTGGGGATCCCCGAAAACTAACCTAAGCTTTACGCATAGTCCACAATGTTGGTTTTTATCGCGGAACGGCTCATATTTGTACTGATTGATTGATTGGGGTTTAATGCCGTTTTTAACAATTTCTCAGTCATATCACGGCGGCCAGTTCACCTACACACGTATTTCCTAGTTTAAGCACACCAGTACTCCACACAACAATCTTCCCAAGCAACTAGTTGCTTTTCCACATAGACTTAGCCCATTGGTGGAAGACGAATGACGCATGTCGCATTGACTTTTGTCAAAAGTCGGAAAGAAAGTTGGCCGAGCCGGGATTCGAACTCACAACCCCTGGATTGACAGCCCGCGTCGTTACCGACTGAGCTACCGGGGCTCGGCTCATATTTTTACATACCTGTTATACTTACACTATCGACCCGGATTGGCCTAAGCATGCCGCGCAGGCTTATCCGGATATACACTTTTCGCCTCCTGTCGATTTTCTGTTTCAGGAATCATTATTTTATACCACTATCCCCCTGAGACGGAATGTGTCGGCCGGATCAGTAGGCTGATCTGGGTCGATACATTACGCAGAGGCCATAATGTTGGTTTTCGCGCGGGACGGCTCATATCTTAATATAAACTGTTTATCAGAAGCTTTTTTGACTGATTATCAAACAGTGCAGAGCCTGATAAGGTTGCGCGGATGTGCAGACTGAACATGATTTATATTGTTCGCAACATTCGTAAGGTTTGTTTTCGCATTGAACCGTTCTTATATTTTATTAAATAACAATGACCAGCAGTTAAAGTAAATACAAGCACTGGTGGCACGAAGCAAAATCTAAAGTAGTGACTTGAAATGTTGTTCTCCTTTTCTAATTAGACATATTGATTTTGACACAGGAACCAAAAAAAATATATCAGACATTAGGAACATGGCATTAAAACAAGCTAAATGTACAATAGTGACGTTGTCATGTTTTCTATTATAATGTAAGACCACATTTTGACCTTGATATAGTAATCAAATATACAACACTAATCGTGCTCAACCCTTTTAAATGCTGACTCTTAAAAATGGACTTGTCAAGCTTTGCATCCGTAAGAGTTAAACATTTAAATAATCAATTGGTTTCGGATAAAGACGCTGATTGCAACATCATGCCGAGGGCTTGGCGTGAAAGGGTTGTAACTAAGAACCTATTTTGAAAACTCTGGTTTAGGGACAATTTTGACCCCTTTGTAAACAATGTAAATTTTAGGTGCCACTGCTCAGGACGAGCAATGGCACCTACATTTTCATTGTTTACCAAGAAAAATGATTTAACGCTTAAACAGACAAGGTGATTAACCTTGGTAAAAAATACCAATTTTAGTTACAATCGTTTCACGCCAAGCCCTCGATGTTATCTATATAACGGCGGTCAGTCATCTATATAACGGCGATCTGTCATCTATATAACGGCGGTCAGTCCTCTATGTAACGGCGGTCAGTCATCTATATAACGGCGGTCAGTTATCAATATAACGGCGCTCAGTCATCTATATAACGGCGGTCAGTCATCTATATAACGGCGGTCAGTCCTCTATGTAACGGCGGTCAGTCATCTATATAACGGCGGTCAGTCATCTATATAACGGCGGTCAGTCATCTATATAACGGCGGTCAGTCATCTATATAATGGCGGTCAGTCATCTATATAACGGCGGTCAGTCATCTATATAATGGCGGTCAGTCAACTATATAACGGCGGTCAGTCATCTATATAACGGCGGTCAGTCATCTATATAACGGCGGTCAGTCAACTATATAACGGCGGTCAGTCATCTATATAATGGCGGTCAGTAAACTATATAACGGCGGTCAGTCATCTATATAACGGCGGTCAGTCATCTATATAACGGCGATCTGTCATCTATATAACGGCGGTCAGTCCTCTATGTAACGGCGGTCAGTCATCTATATAACGGCGGTCAGTTATCAATATAACGGCGCTCAGTCATCTATATAACGGCGGTCAGTCATCTATATAACGGCGGTCAGTCCTCTATGTAACGGCGGTCAGTCATCTATATAACGGCGGTCAGTCATCTATATAACGGCGGTCAGTCATCTATATAATGGCGGTCAGTCATCTATATAACGGCGGTCAGTCATCTATATAACGGCGGTCAGTCAACTATATAACGGCGGTCAGTCATCTATATAACGGCGGTCAGTCATCTATATAACGGCGGTCAGTCAACTATATAACGGCGGTCAGTCATCTATATAATGGCGGTCAGTAAACTATATAACGGCGGTCAGTCATCTATATAACGGCGGTCAGTCATCTATATAACGGCGGTCAGTCATCTATATAACGGCGGTCAGTTATCTATATAACGGCGGTCAGTTATCAATATAACGGCGGTCAGTCATCTATATAACGGCGGTCAGTCATCTATATAATGGCGGTCAGTCATCTATGTAACGGCGGTCAGTCATCTATATAACGGCGGTCAGTCAACTATATAACGGCGGTCAGTCATCTATATAACGGCGGTCAGTCATCTATATAACGGCGGTCAGTCATCTATATAATGGCGGTCAGTCATCTATATAACGGCGGTCAGTCATCTATATAATGGCGGTCAGTCAACTATATAACGGCGGTCAGTCATCTATATAACGGCGGTCAGTCATCTATATAACGGCGGTCAGTCAACTATATAACGGCGGTCAGTCATCTATATAATGGCGGTCAGTAAACTATATAACGGCGGTCAGTCATCTATATAATGGCGGTCAGTCATCTATATAACAGCGGATAGTCAGCTATATAACGGCGGTCAGTCATCTATATAATGGCGGTCAGTCATCTATATAACGGCGGTCAGTCATCTATATAACGGCGGTCAGTCATCTATATAATGGCGGTCAGTCATCTATATAACGGCGGTCAGTCATCTATATAACGGCGGTCAGTCATCTATATAATGGCGGTTAGTCATCTATATAATGGCGGTCAGTCATCTATATAACGGCGGTCAGTCATCTATATTTTTGCGGTCAGTCATCTATATAACGGCGGTCAGTCATCTATATAATGGCGGTCAGTCATCTATATAACGGCGGTCAGTCATCTATATAACGGCGGTCAGTCATCTATATAACGGCGGTCAGTCATCTATATAACGGCGGTCAGTCATCTATCCGTGTTTACCCTGACTCGAACAAATACTCCAAACAAAGAGTTCAGACAACTGGCTTCCTTCCCACACAATCTTTATAATACGATACAGGTCTATCCTCTACATTGTGATCGGCGCTTGCATGTTGGGAGGTCTTTGTACACTCACATATGATGCCAAGGAAATGCTCATTTTAGTGGAAATTAGCAAGTGGATTTAACGTAAATGTAGCTCGAGTATTATGAGAAAAGTGCGATAAAGTAATGATAAAGAATACTTCAAATGCTTCACGGAGTCGTAGAAAAATATGAATGAACGACAGATAGCATCAACCATAGACGAATTTCAAAAGTCGACCCAAATTTGATGATTCATTGGGAAATTGTGGAATAATTTATCATGTTCCCTGCCATACTGTCTCAATGTATTATACTGATTCCTTTATAAAACTAGTAGCTGCTGTCGTCAGAAACTTCGATAAGGAAGTGTTAATGTGTTAATACATAGATCAATTCAACTTAATGATATAAGTTTGTAAAGTGCTTTTAGACATTAAAATGTTCAATTCGTGAAATTGATAAATAAAATCGTTGTTATGAAATATGGTCGATTTCTTACAAAACGGGACTTTCTAACTTGCGTTATATTTTGCAGAGCGTGGCACGACAGATAGCAAACAAAAGACTCATCACTCTCAATCAGACCAGACTTCAACCGAAACTGATGTGTAAGACATGCATCAATTTCACATAGAACAAATAAAAACAGCATCGCATTTGAGGGAAAATGTAATATTGATGAAAAGATTTGACAATTTTGCTGCATAATGAGAAATTTCTCACTATAAGAAATTCATCATTTTGTCACAATATCATAAGAAGATGTCTGCTAGGTGTGGTGCTTGTGGTAAAAAGGTTGACTGTTAGTACATATCGAGGGCTTGGCGTGAAACGATTGTAACTCAAAACCTATTTTGAAAACCCTGGATTAGGGGCAATTTTGACCCTTTTGTAAACAATGCAAATTTAGGTGCCATTGCTCAGAACGAGCAATGGCACCTAAATTTCCATTGTTTACCAAGAAAAATGATTTAACGCTTATAAAGACTTTATGGCGAGGTAAATAACCTTGGTAAAAAAATATCAATTTTAGTTACAACCGTTTCACGCCAAGCCCTCGATATGTCATTGACCAGCCAGAGAATGTCCAGTCGAATTATGACAAAACATATGCGTTGGAACAACGGAATATCTGATAAAATGACAAATGGGCGGATCCTTTTTCCAGACAGTGCTACTGAAAATAGACAGATATCCCCTGTCATGCTATTATTATCAATTATTTACATCTTAAATCATGATTTATTGTTTTACTCGGCCTGGGATTCTTCTGAACGGTCATATATGGGGTCGGTTAACTCGAATTCGTCCATCCGTCCGTCCGTGTCCACTATGTTTTGAACTACAGTGGAATTGCGAATACTCGAACATGAGATAATTCGAATACATCGTTTAGCTCGATTTAAGTCCTGGAACGGATTCGGATAATTTCGAAACAGTAAAACAGAAGTTCTGATTACTCAGGCGAGCAACCAAATACACGAATGAATTCAGCATAAATCGAGAGATCTCTCGAACACGATGTTAACTCGAAGAAAATGTATCTAAACAATGGGGTGTGTTTTTCAGTAATATTTATACGTTTAGATCCGATCCGGATTCGGCCGATAATTCTTTCATTGAAAAGATAGACGAAAATGTGTCACATATTAAATATGGCGACAGCTCTTCTAATGCCTGTCGATTTAACATTGATGACATCACAAAAGCCGTCTCTACACTGAGCAAAAATAAAGCATGTTCACATGATTGTATTTATAATGAACATGTTATATATGGGGGTAAAGCGCTTCACTCTTTTTTGCTGAAACTGTACAATTACATGTTTAATTTTTCTTATATTCCTAAAAAAATGAAATTTGGTCTTATTGTTACACTGTTTAAAGGTGGAAAAAAGAGGAAGGATGACCCAAACAATTATAGAGCTATTACTCTGTCATTTGCTATTTTAAAACTATACGAGGCCTTACTTTTAGATGTTGTCAAATCAGATATCAATGTCAGCTTAAACCCTTTACAGTTTGGATTTCAAAAGGGTGTGAGCTGTACAAGACATCCTTCTTACTGAAAGAATGTATCTGCCATGCAAGAGAAAATGGAAGCAAACTGTATGCCTGCTTCTTAGATATCAAAAAAGCATTCGAAAAGGTTTGGCACAATGGACTGTTCCATAAACTGCATGAAATGGGAGTAAGTACTGCTACCCTTAAGTCTGTAATTAATTTGTATGATGAGTCTGAATCATATGTTCTGTTCAGAGGATATAAATCAGATCCATTTATCGTGACGGTCGGGACCAGACAAGGGGGGCTGAGCTCACCATTTTTCTACCTTTGTTTTATAAATGGACTACTCTGTACGTTAGATAATAGTCGGTACGGTCTTGTCATGCAGAATACTAATATACCATGCATTACCTCAGCTGATGATATGGTTTTACTCAGTTTATCAAAGAAATGTCTTGGTCGATTATTAAATATTTGTCATTTATATTCTAAAAAGTGGCTATTCGAGTATAATCCACAGAAATGTTCTGTCATTGTTTTTAACGAAAGAAAACATGATTATTCAAATTCTACTAGAAAATGGTCAATCGGATGCCACACTTTACATGAAACTGTAAACTATACTCACTTAGGTGTTGTTTGCAATAAGTATATGTCTAATGCCGAAATTGTTAAA
>JASEVX010000004.1:102343736-102456529 GCA_031761405.1 Serripes groenlandicus
GAGAATTTCCCTATTTTAGCCAACATTTTGTTTAAAAGTCGTCTGCTGCAGATATGTTGTATGCGGGAAAGAGTTAAATAAAAGTACAGAAGATAAATGGATTGGTGTGATTTGATATTGACATCCTGCTATCAATACCGTTATCATGGGAGTAGTCCTTCAAACCAATTGTAACGAACCCCTGGTAACTGAGTTGGTAACGATGCAAGCTGTCAATCCAGGGGTTATGAGTTTCAGCCCAAGCTCAGACATTATTTTTTCCGACGTTTAATAGAAGTTAATGAGGTAAGCGTCATTCATATTGTTCCAATGGCCTCACAGTATATAATGTACGTAAGCCAGGAATAACATGTGTAGATGAACTGGATGCCGTGATATAACCGAACAATTGTTGACATCAGCTTGAAACCTCAATCTATCAATCAAACAAACTAATTGTGATCGAACTGTTTACACATTGTCCTATATGAATAAAGCTAAATACTACGTTACCTTTCAAGAGCAAGAGCCGTTCTAGCTAGGTGCTAAGAAATACAGCCGTTTTATCTAAGTGCTAACAAACACAGTCGTTCTAGCTACATGTAGGTGCTAACAAATACAGCCGTTCTAGCTAGGTGCTAACAAATACAGACGTATTATCAATGTGCTAACACATACAGCCGCTCTAGCTAGGTGCTAACAAATACAGCCGCTTTAGCTAAGTGCTAACACATACAGCCGCTCTAGCTAGGTGCTAACAAATACAGCCGTTATAGCTAGGTGCTAACAAATACAGCCGCTCTAGCTCGGTGCTAACAAATACAGCCGCTCTAGCTAGGTGCTAACAAATACAGCCATTATAGCCAGGTTTTGGCTCTGCAGAAATGTTGTTTCGCGATGTTACATTATACATGATAATACTGTATTGACCATTCCTTTCTTTTTATATCCGGTCATACTGTGTTACCTACCAGTTCTCACAGGGTCATTTATTCTGACACCGATGTATTACTAACACAGCCCTAAATTCAAAGGAGGGAAGTCATTTCCACCAGTTTTATACTTGGTAAGCCCCAACCTGGGATCGGACCCTGATCTCCTGGTCAAAAAACACACGTTCATACCATTACACAACAGAGGCGGATGATGGATACAATGGTATTACAAAATAGGTCAGAAATGTCTCGAGGATAGTATGTTACTGTGAACCAAATTATAGATTCTAAGAAATGGATAACCGAAGAAGAAACAAACGAGTTTACTAGGTCAGAATATGGGTCAATATAATTGGAAGCAGGAACGTTTGTGAACAAAGGAAACTGTTTATCTATTGCTACTCACCATTTTCAAAAAACTTAAAATCGGTTGCTGAAACTCTTTCCCATATAGAGACGACTTTAAACGCATCAGCAGCAGACGACTTTTGAAAACAGCCCCACGACGTTATCAACTTAATTCAATTATCATACATTAATTTAACAAAAACATTAATTTTTGTGTCGAGATAGTTTCAAAAGTCTTCCGATTCAAAAGGGCTGTATGTTGGGAAATGTAAATATCCTAGGAAAGTTCAATTGTCAAGGGACGTGTTAACTAAAGCATCGAAATGAACCACGTTTTGTTGTTGGCACTACATAGAAATTACTGGAATTATTGTCTTGAAATAGCCAGAACGAAAGGAATCATGCTTACATGTGTCTTACATATGAATATATATAACCCTCTACTAAAATAGTCATGGGCTAATTGAGACCGGTGAAGATCAAGATCGAACAACATGGGCATATGCACTGTCTGATAAGTAACTACACTGTACGTTACCAAGTCACCGGAACATTAAAGAAACTCAAATAGAGAATCGTACCAGCCACCGTAATATAGGAATACAAGTTGATATAAATCTACAAACGGATTTAAGGTCCGAATAACCATTTTCCTGCGTCGATGTGCATCAGGTAAATCGGAACACGGGGTTGATTTTGTTAGGAATGCTAAACCATTGAAAATCATTTAGTGTATATTTTACAATGTTATCCTATCCAATGGTTTCCATTTCGCTTCATCTCGTCTTGTATTATTGACGCTTGTGGATATGACCACAAAGAACTACACGTATACAAAAATGCAATCTGATCGAAGCCAATATTTTTGTCCCCATTTTGGAGAAAGGATACATTAATAAAATGCCCTATTTTCCACAAACGTTCCTCATATTTTCCTGTGATTCACATATGCCATGGTAATTGTTTCGTTACATTTAGCAATTTACCATGGTTGTTATGTTCGTTACATTTAGCAATTGACCATGGTTGTTATGTTTAAGTTACATTTAGCTATTTACCATGGTTGTTATGTTTCGTTACATTTAGCTATTTATCATGTTTGTTATGTTTAAGTTACATTTAGCTATTAACTTTGGTTGTTATGTTTCGTTACATTCAGCTATTTACCATGGTTGTTATGTGTAAGTTACATTTAGCTTTTTACCATGGTTGTTATGTTTCGTTACATTTAGCTATTTACCATGGTTGTTATTTTTCGTGACATTTAGCTATTTACCATGGTTGTTAAGTTTAAGTTACATTTAGCTATTTACCATGGTTGTTATGTTTCGTTACATTTAGCTATTTACCATGGTTGTTATGTTTCGTTACATTTAGCTATTTACCATGGTTTTTATGTTCGTTACATTTAGCTATTTACCATGGTTGTTATGTTTAAGTTGCATTAAGCTATTTACCATGGTTGTGATGTTTAAGTAACATTTAGCTATTTACCATGGCTGTTATTTTTCGTTACATTTAGTTAATTTACCATGGTTGTTATGTTTTAGTTACATGTACATTTAGCTATTTACCATGGTTGTTATGTTTCGATACATTTAGCTTTTTACCATGGTTGTTATGTTTCGTTACATTTAACTATTTACCATGGTTGTTATGTTTTGTTACATTAAGCTATTTACCATGGTTGTTATGTGTAAGTTACATTTAGCTATTTACCATGATTTTTATGTTTAAGTTACATTTAGCTATTTACCATGGTTGTTATGTTTCGTTACATTCAGCTATTTACCATGGTTGTTATGTTTCGTTACATTTAGCTATTTACCATGGTTGTTATGTTTCGTTACATTCAGCTATTTACCATGGTTGTTATGTTTCGTTACATTCAGCTATTTACCATGGTTGTTATGTTTCGTTACATTTAGCTATTTACCATTGTTGTTATGTTTAAGTTACATGCTTTTATACACTGTTCAGATACTGATATTAGACCAGTCTTAGCTTGTCCGCCATCTAGTTACATGGCCTTTTCAATGTCATATTGGTGTTGTTTTGATTTAATCCCATTTGAACGAGCGATCCCGGTAATCTGTCAATGACAGATGTTACAGCTGTGCAGAAATGGTTTTTACTCTATTTAATTCTACATCAAGTATATCCTTCTAAATTTCAATATCTCTGAGGCGGACAAATCTGATAATAAGACTTCCCGTTTGAAAACGCATGTAGAAGCGTTAACAGCAAACGACTATTGAAAACATTGTGGCAAAATAAAATTGCGCATAATAGGCCTACGCAATTTCTCCTTTTCATAACTATTTTCTAAACTTTTCTCAAAACTTCAACTGTCAAATATAGAGAGTTTTGTTTTAAAAGTGGCATGCTTTACATCTTTTGTATGTGGGAAAAGGTTACGTGAATCCTATTACGAGGATATTATAGTAGCGTGTTTAAGAATACGATCATTACCGCGTCGCCGGAACTTAAAAAATAATTAGCGGCCTTCAGGAAAACGGAGCCTAATGAACTCTCCGTTTCCGTATTACTTCTAAAACTCATTACCACTAGTACAACTAGTCTGTAGCAAACAAATTTTAATATATAATAGAGTGACAACACATGTAGGCAAAATGAAATTGATCACGATACATGTACATCAAACTGCGTCTGTCAGTTGGAAAGGGTTAAATATACTACTACTATGGTTACATTTGTTGATTTTATAGCTCCACTGAGCACGAAGTTCGGGGTTAGCTATTATGATCAATCACCGTCCGTCGTCGTCGTCTATTCGTTTATATTTTCCAAAAAACATGTTTGCCTTCTATACCTATGAACCCAATTCAGAAAATGTCACAGGAATGTTCCATGAGTGCTCCTCGTCCAAAGTCATTCAACGAATTTAATTAGATGGAGACGTTTCGTTGCTACGGCATCAGAAAAGGGGAAAACGGTCCACGATTGGGAAATTATTGTGTACGTATTTTCCTTGGTTGACCTTCTACTAAGATTGTTGAAACTATTCCGATTTGTTGAAAAACGTGGTTGCTAGGGGGCGGAGCTTGTTATATATGTGTAGTAAATACTTCAAAAATCTTCTTGTCCAAAAAGACTGGTCTGATTTGAAAACAATTCACATTCTACCGAGATTGTTTAAATTGTTCCGAACCGTTAAAAATATATGGCCGCCAGGGGGCGGGGTTTGTTTTCCTTATATGTATATTGTGCAATCGTATTGTGCAATCGTCAACATATTTCTTGTAAAAACCTGTAGTCCGGTAAGGAAATAATTCGGCACAAATGTTTTTTGGCTGGTTCTCCACTATTATTGAACATTTTCAGAACCGTTGAAAAAGATGGTCGCCAAGAGACGGGGCTTGTTTTCCGTATATGTTTATATATTGAAACTTTTAAAAAATTTCTTGGCAAACAGTGTAGGTCTGATTCGAAAATAATTTGGCACATCTGTTCCTTAGAAAAACATGGCTGCCAGGGGTGGGGCTTGTTTCCCGTGTATGTTTATGTTTAGTGAAAACTTAAAAATCCTTCTGGTTCATACGCATACGACCGTTTTGAAATGTATGTGCCACAAAGGTTCCTTTGTAGACCCACTACCAAGATTGTTCAAACTATTCCGATCCGTTGTTAAACATGCACACCTGGGGGCGGGGATTACTTTTCTTATACGTACATTGAAAACTGTTTAAGTACCGTTAAATCAGGTGAACGATATAGGAACATTATGGTCCTCTTGTTGAAATAAGATATATCTAGCGCTATATTACATGTAGACGGCTAGTGAAAGGCCTCTGTGAGCATTGCGCATGTGCAGGATCCACTGAGTATTCATCGTCTTCAGACGCAACAAAATCCCAATTGCCAGTCATGGCTTATTTGACAAAAATACATGAGCCGTTCCACGATAAAACCAACATTATGGTCTCTGCGAACTATATCAACCCAGATCAGCTTGCGCATTCCGTTTCAGGGGGATAGAGGTATAGAGTAATGATTCCTGAAACAGAAAATCTACAGGAGGCGAAATGTGCTTGTCCGGGTTAGCTTGCGCGGCATGCTTAGGCTGACCCGGGTCGATACTTTACGCACAGTCCACAATGTTGGTTTCTAGTGAGACGGCTCACATTTTGTATTGCGTATTTCCAATATCTTTTCAATAATAACATTAACCCTTTAAATTCTGAATTTAAATAAAGGAACTTCGCAGCATTGCTTTTGTATGTTTTAAGAATATCAAGGTAAACAGCCAACACAATAGGAAGTCTGTGTTTGTTTTTTCCGTCATTCATATAGATGTTTTAATGATTTACTACAGCGAGGAGATATCGTTAATGTTCACAGGAGAGGCAGCAATTCACTTCTAGGTGAGAAAATATATTGTAAGAGCCTTTGCAAGTTGTCGTTTAGCCGGTTTAAAATCGAGTTGGTTACATTGCAAACGTTTAAGACATGTAGAAAAAAGGAATTTAATCTTGCAGAAATATTTTCCAAATGAATTTTCCTGTTAATTTTTCAATAGTTGGTTTCATAAAAAATATTTCACAAATTGTATTTAAATGTGAATAAATAAGTATCATTTAAACTTACGTGGATCTGTAACAAGTATGCTACTCCAACAAATAACAACCACATTTTACTCAAATATATCGCACTTGTTAAGTCTATCAATTTATCACTGAGTGTCCTTAGCCATCACTGGTCTGTCCTGATGAAACACAATTTTAATAAATTGTAGGTAAAGATTTGAACTTTTCATTGTCAAGTACCTATTTGATTGAAATATTTACCCTTATCATGTTTTGCCTCGTTTTATTAACGGTGTTGATTATAATATACTATACAGAGCTATTTGGTACCCGATATATGAGCCGTACAGGAGAACCAATTTATAGGGATTTCAGATTCACATACAGCATGAATAATTTCTCCTTTTTGCCGGAATGGTTTCAGACGTCGTCTGCCGTGGAGTCACCGGAAACCGTTGTATTTTGGAAAGGATTAATCAGATCTGACTACAAGGACTCGCAGAGGAATTATTCAATGCTTGTAAAGTTACAGTAGTTGATTTTGGTTGTTAACCCTTTCCCTCATACGACAATTCTGCAGCAGACGACTTTGAACGTATTTTGTCAAAACATAAAAAATCTCCATAATTGAATGGATAACCTATGACTAAAAGTGGAAAACATTGTGGCAAAAGGAGAAATTGCACGTTTTGTGCAATTTCTTCTTTTGTCACTATGTTTTCAAAAACCCGTCTGCAGCAGAGGCGTCCGAAAGCGTCTATATGAGGGAAAGGGTTAACAAAGCTAATTTACAAATGGTCTTGTTGACCCACCCCATCCCATTTTGGAATCAGATTGAGAGACGTAGTGATATTGTGTCTATGTACAAGCTCTACTGACTCTTCGATGCAACAAGACAACAATTGTCTAATGCGGTTCAAATGTACAAGGTAATTTAACGTCATTATTTCAACCGTCCATGGAAAAGTCGGCAGTATTTAACCGTGTATGTGGTTCATAATAACATGAGCATATACTGATCGGAGTCAAACGTTGACAACTATCAGTAATACATGAACAGTGTATATCTTGATACGTACTGTTCACTAAAAACAGTGTAAATCTTGATACGTACTGTTCACTAAACACAGTGTATATCTTGATACATACTGTTCACTAACAACAGTGTATATCTTGATATGTACTGTTCACTAAACACAGTGTATATCTTGATACGTACTGTTCACTAAACACAGTGTATATCTTGATACGTACTGTTCACTAACAACAGTGTATATCTTGATATGTACTGTTCACTAAACACAGTGTATATCTTGATACGTACTGTTCACTAACAACAGTGTATATCTTGATATATACTGTTCACTAAACACAGTGTATATCTTAATACGTACTGTTCACTAAACACAGTGTATATCTTGATACGTACTGTTCACTAAACACAGTGTATATCTTGATACGTACTGTTCACTAAACAAAGTGTATATCTTGATACGTACTGTTCACTAAAATCAGTGTATATCTTGATACGTACTGTTCACTAAACACAGTGTATATCTTGATACGTACTGTTCACTAAACACAGTGTATATCTTGATACGTACTGTTCACTAAACACAGTGTATATCTTGATACGTACTAATCACTAAACACAGTGTATATCTTGATACGTACTATTCACTGAACAAAGTGTATATCTTGATACGTACTGTTCACTAAACACAGTGTAAATCTTGATACGTACTGTTCACTAAACACAGTGTATACCTTGATACGTACTGTTCACTTAAAACAGTGTATATCTTGATACGTACTGTTCACTAAACACAGTGTATATCTTGATACGTACTGTTCACTAAACACAGTGTATATCTTGATACGTACTGTTCACTAAAAGCAGTGTATATCTTGATACGTACTGTTCACTAAACAAAGTGTATATCTTGATACGTACTGTTCACTAAAATCAGTGTATATCTTGATACGTACTGTTCACTAAACACAGTGTATATCTTGATACGTACTGTTCACTAAACACAGTGTATATCTTGATACGTACTGTTCACTAAACACAGTGTATATCTTGATACGTACTAATCACTAAACACAGTGTATATCTTGATACGTACTATTCACTGAACAAAGTGTATATCTTGATACGTACTGTTCACTAAACACAGTGTAAATCTTGATACGTACTGTTCACTAAACACAGTGTATACCTTGATACGTACTGTTCACTTAAAACAGTGTATATCTTGATACGTACTGTTCACTAAACACAGTGTATATCTTGATACGTACTGTTCACTAAACACAGTGTATATCTTGATACGTACTGTTCACTAAAAGCAGTGTATATCTTGATACGTACTGTTCACTAAACAAAGTGTATATCTTGATACGTACTGTTCACTAAACACAGTGTATATCTTGATACGTACTGTTCACTAAACACAGTGTATATCTTGATACGTACTGTTCACTAAACACAGTGTATATCTTGATACGTACTGTTCACTAAACACAGTGTAAATCTTGATACGTACTGTTCACTAAACACAGAGTATATCTTGATACGTACTGTTGACTAAAAACAGTGTATATCTTGATACGTACTGTTGACTAAAAACATTGTATATCTTGATACGTACTGTTCACTAAAAACAATGTAAATCCACTAAACACAGTGTATATCTTGATACGTACTGTTCACTAAACACAGTGTATATATTGATACGTACTGTTCACTAAACACAGTGTATATCTTGATACGTACTGTTCACTAAACACAGTGTATATCTTGATACGTACTGTTCACTAAACACAGTGTATATCTTGATACGTACTGTTCACTAAACACAGTGTATATCTTGATACGTACTGTTTACTAAAAACAGTGTATATCTTGATACGTACAATCATATAAAAATAACCCATGTATCAGATATCAAACCTGTCAAACATGCTTTACCAACTATTGTCTTATTGTACTGTAACGTCAAGTGAAGCGATGTTTTATTCCATCACCTATTGTAACATAATGACAATTACAATAAAATTACAAACCTGCATAGTATCTTATTTCGGATCTTTGCTGATCATAAAGTCTCGAAGATCGGTGTCGTGTGTACTGGTTAGAATTAGATTAATCACAAGAAAGGACCATACAAATCAGAAGCAAGAAGAATTAATTAAAAGCCTCGATAAGACCAAATAAAAAACATTGATGGATACAAATAAGAAATGGCTCTATATGAGCTAAACTCTCATTTTTCGCCAACCGTGTGCACAGGATTTTAACTGATAAAGCATCAATGTAATATACTAAGGGTTCCTTTATTAGATTAGGTTCGTGCGAATACGTTGACTATTTATCTATTTAACTTGCTATGTCACCTGTATATATACTTGACATCATTTAACTCTTTCAGAGCCAAAGGCAATATTGAGCTTTTTGCAAACAATACAGATTTAAGGTGAGTCAGCTCGTAACGAGCTGTCTCACCTGAAATCTGCATTGTTTGGCTGTGAGTTATAAATATATTCCAAAAATCCTATAATATGAAAATAGAGTCGTCTGAGTTTGAACATGGACGAGTCTACTTTAAACAATTCGGCGCTGAAAGGGTTAACAGTAAGTGTGTGTCGTACAGAGATAACCCTTTCCGACAGCAGATGACTATTAATTCTTTCAGCGCCGAATTGTTTAAAGTAGACTCTTCCATGTTTAAAATCGGGTGTCTCCATTTCTCATGTGATGAAAGTTTGGACTATTTTGATAACTAAAAGGCAAACAATGTTTATTTCAGGTGAGACAGCTCGTTACGAGCTGACTCACCTGAATCAGTATTGTTTGCAAAAACCGCACTATTGCCTTTGGCGCTGAAAGAGTTAAACAAATCAAGACAAAACAATGAAAATCTCTATAAGTGAAAGAATGCTTATTTAATATAAATTGAAACAATATTGAAACATGAGAAATTGCTCATTATGTGCAATTTCTCGATGAGCCTCGATGTTTTCAAAAGTCGTCGGATGCAGATGTGTCAAAAAGCGTTTGAATGTGAAAAAGGGATAAGGACGTGAGTGTCAAAGGTGGTCAACACTGATAACGTGCTTAGCAAGAGTCGACATCGCTCAACTAAACTTTATTAAAATGGTCAAAGTGGCTATCTAAACACTTCAAACATTATTTGATAAAAGATATTTCATCGGATGGCTTAAACGAATAGGATAGGAATTGTAAAGACAAGATACATTTACAATACAGTTCGAAAGAGCTCAAAACCACTGCTGAAAGTGAAACTATGACATTTCCTTTACTATTTTTCACAAAATAGAAACACTAGTCTTATATAGAATCGTCAAACGTGTAATCTATGACAATATTGGTTATTTAATAGATAATAAGTGGCGTGTTTACGGAATCTAACAGATATAAAGATAACATACCCTGTTTGTTGTATCGAACGATGCGGGTATGGTGAAAAAGCAATTTGGCTTCTCCAGTTGACTGATAAATCAACGACATAGTAAAACGTTTCAGGCACCCCTTACAATATCTTAGTGTATTGTTTCCCCCCCCCCCCCCCCCCCCCCAAAAAAAAACCCCACCACTTATTGTATTGTTAAATTAACCATGGAACTATTTCTTTACACATTACATGCATATAGATATATAAATAGATATATCTTTATTGCCTCCATTTTCTGATGAATGACATATAATATATCAAAATAGAAAATAAAAAGTAATTATGAGAAAATGGCATGTTCTCGTATTGAGTCTTTTCACCCCGAAAGAGACCCAAGGAGATTTAGCGATGAAATATTTCGCTAGGTGAATATCAGAGGAGATCTCAGTCAGTCTATGCGGAGGAGTAGACTGTCTGTAATCTTAGCTGATCGGCAGTTTCTGAAGTCTGTTTTAGAGTGAGCCGGATCAACCTATTCAAATGCTATATATGTACAAAGTAGCTGTTTTACAGTAAGTACAATATGTATGTGCTTATCGAGCCTCTTTCATACGTTTAACCAAAGGGCTTCGATAGTGCATACTATCGTTAAGAAATACGGCGACTTGTTGTAAATGAATGCAATGATGAAACATACTAGTGACTCGTATTCATGTTATAGTTTGAGTAAATGCATTATTAGCATCATATTGAACATAGACATATATTTTACCACAACCCTTTTGACCGGAATAAAATAGAACCCTCGAATTTAAATCATCATCTAACTGGTTTTGTTCAGATTTTAGGCCGATCTTACAGACGTATTTACACGTAAACATACCTGCCATTTGCAAGATATTAAGATGTATATTTGCCGAGACTGAATGTATACATGAGAGTATTTACAACCAGGGTTGATCCAGTCAGTTTGATTCTGATCTACACTGTTCGCCAAATAGTCATAGAACGTAGCATATATATGTTGATCCATAGCACGGATGCACAGGCAAGTCTTTTTCCACAGGTGAACTGTTTATGTTCAGGTTGTATGTCGCCGAAACCCGTTCTTACGTATAGTTAGATATATATTCTTTATTTATTACATAAACTTAACACAGCGTCTAAGTATATTCATATATTAAAAAAGTCATGAAAGAGCAAAAATCAGTTAACAGTTTCCACACATATTTATCTACGAGGATGAACACAAACTAGCTATAGGTCAAATTACGCTAAATACATCCGCTGACTTGCTGATCTACAGAACTATAGTCCCTAAAAAATGCGTAGAAATGAGTGAATGTATTGAATATATGACATTGAGTTTAAATGCATTGTGAATGTGTATAGGATGCACTGGAAAGAATGCTAAACACCGGTTTTGTCCGGGCCCGATTTGATCCAAAATGACGGTTACCATTTTTGCCTGGTGAGTTCTTTCTTGCATAATGCAAGACCCCACATTTTCTTTGGATTGTTTTAAAGCTAGGAGGTAACTCTTTTCAAACGCTTAGAAAGTGTGACAATTGAGGACTGAAACTGGTCGATTTACATGGAAACAAAGAAGGATTTTTTTTGGTGTATTGTAACCTTCATCATTTGATCTAAGGATACACAACTAAATAAGTAAAATCACCGAAAGTGATGTTGGACGGTGGAACTGGTGTGAGTGGAAAAGTGGGTCACATGTAGCATTTATTTTTGGAAGTTACACTACAGTTGCATCGTTGAAAATGATTTAAACATCAAGTCAGATATGCATATGCAAACAGTTCAAACATTCATTAAAGACAGAGTAAACATTATTTCCAGATATATGATTTATACTATCAAACACATATGTGATTACACTGTTTGAAGATACGGGACATGTTCCTATGAATTATTGACAAGTCTGCAGAATTATTTAGCAATATGCCATACAGTAGTATACTGGATATTTTTGGATATTTTCAAAAGCACAGGTAGCCAACAGTTAGAGTAAATCACGCATGCCATCTGAACGTTAACTTATTGGATCATTAATTCATGTCACTATCGCTCTATGAGTTTTATTGGTTATGTTATCGTCATAAAGCGTTAACATTAAATGATATGTATACAGTCTGCTTAACTCTTATGACTTTAAAAATTACTCATTATCATTCGTCTATTGAGATAAGTCAAAATGTGTCTGAATTGGGGAAAGGTTAAACTAATACCTGTATCAAAACGTTTTAATACCTAACACATCGAAGTGGAAGACAATGGTGCAGAGGTAGAGCGTCGGCCTATCGTCCCACGTTCGAGTTCCGTGATGAGCGGGTTCTGACTTTCCAGATATCTCAAATATCTGATCGTGGGTAATTTCTCCTTTTGTCGCAATGGTTTCAACTTGTTTCGTTTATATAAATTTTCATATTTGTACCAAGATGAATTCAAAATTGTCTGTTGTATATGGGAAAGGTTTAAGAAAAATCTCAGCAACAGTTGTTAACCATATTCTATCTGCATAATGACGCTTGTGCAACACAGTATATTTGAAAACATTTTAGCAAAAGGAGGAGTCTCTTAGCGTGAGCAATAACTCCTTTAGCAACACTAATTTAACTCTATCAACTAAGTACTTATTGTGATTGTTACACGTTTGTTTGTATATACATGTTAAAAGTCGTCTTCCGCATCTTCGTTTAATGTGATAAGTCGTGTACATAAGTCAACGGATGCCATTCAAACTAACTTACATGTTCACGAGGTCATAGCATGTTCGATTGTCTATACACAAGGTCAAGATACATTATATATGAGCCGTCTTTCTCAAACATGTAAACAACTGTGTACGTAGTCGAACATGTAAACAACTGTGTACGTAGTCGAACATGTAAACAACTGTGTACGTAGTCGAACATGTAAACAACTGTGTACGTATTCATTATACATGTATAGTCATTCGAACATGTAAACAACTGTGTACGTATTCATTATACATGTATAGTCATTCGAACATGTAAACAACTGTGTACGTATTCATTATACATGTATAGTCATTCGAACATGTAAACAACTGTGTACGTATTCATTATACATGTATAGTCATTCGAACATGTAAACAACTGTGTACGTATTCATTATACATGTATAGTCATTCGAACATGTAAACAACTGTGTACGTATTCATTATACATGTATAGTCATTCGAACATGGAAAGAACTGTGTACGTATTCATTATACATGTATAATCATTCGAACATGTAAACAACTGTGTACGTATTCATTATACATGTATAATTATACGAACATGTAAACAACTGTGTACGTATTCATTATACATGTATAATATTGCGAACATGTAAACAACTGTGTACGTATTCATTATACATGTATAATCATTCGAACATGTAAATAACTGTGTACGTATTCATTATACATGTATAACTATTCGAACATGTAAACAACTGTGTACGTATTCATTATTCATGTATAATCACTCGAACATGTAAACAACTGTGGACGTATTCATTATACATGTATAGTCATTCGAACATGTAAACAACTGTGTACGTATTCATTATACATGTATAATTATTCGAACATGATACAAACATTGTACACGTATTCCCTCATGAAACTTTATTTTTCACCACTCATGAACCTGTCACGCTGCTATATTAATGTAATTCTTCAAAACTCAGATAGTTTGACAGATGTTTGGTACAACTTTTATTGTGTATTCTTAAGTGAAGACATTCCAGAATTTACCATGTTCTGTACTACTGTTTGAAATCAGGAAGCTAATAAGACTACGCGATTTCGCTTGCTGGTCCATAGTGTGCTAGTCGCAGTGCCGTTGCTGAATTCATGTGTAAAGTTTAATTGTTTATTTAAATATTGGTCCCCATACAACAGACACAAACAGATATAAAAACAGAGTTGTTGGGTGTATTCAGATATACCTTACACAGAATTATAATGTTTTGTTGTTTTTGTTTTTTCTATAACGTATAATTACGTATGTAAAATTCGTAGCCTCCCCACCTAATGCCTTACAGTATATATATTATAATCATGTTATTGTGTATAAGTCAGTATGTGTTACAGTTAAGAACATCATGAAATTGACAAATTTAGCGTTCATGCTCCGTTCCGTTCAGTTCCGCTCCGCTCACGTTCCAATCCGCTCTTAAAGCGTTCAGTCGCTCAAATCATGTTCCGCTCAGATCGTCACTTTCACGATATTCTTAACTGTACTTTAACAAGCTTTTCTTGCAATCCTAAAATATCAATATTTTGTTAAACCAACATACCGTTTAGGTAACTGTAAGTAATAGCAATTTGCCAAGAGACTACTTTGATAGGTAAATATGAATGTGTATAGTGGATTAAATCATGTTTGTAAGCAACTCTTACTCGCCTATCTTAAAATATAATTTGTAAAACGGCACGTGCTTCTAGTTATTCGGTGTTTTTAACGTAATCCATGGCGCTTTGAAATATAAAATTGTCTATTTAACATATTCAAATAAATTAGCGAAAGTTGTTTTATCATATTTAATTTCAAGAATCTGTAAAACTTTGAAGAGTAAATTAAATACAACCCGATAAGAAATTTAATTAAATTTGTTTAGAAAGCGTTATAGGACTGGCATTCTTAAACTCACATAAAGGACAGTGTTAGCCCCTCCGTTCGAAAATGTACACGTTGTATGTTGTAAACATTGTAGATCACTCTGTGTATCCGCAGTCTGATCAAGATCTGCACTGTTCACATATTGCTTACACAAGCTTGTATAAAGCTTCTGTCATTTTGTATCGGTTCTGGTACATAATAGATCTGAACATACACCGTTCAGAAATACAAATGTGTACATTTTGGCAAGGGCTGATTCATATAAGAAAGCCATACGTGATGATGTCATGGAGTTTATTTGTAGGTAAAAATGTTCTCGAAACTTATTCTATGGATTGAACCAAAGGTACACTTATTTCGTCGAAAAACAAGTTTAAACAATGAGCCTTCCCGCGAGAAAACCAACTTTATAGCCTCTGCGTAATGTATCGACCCTGATCAGCCTGCACAGTCCGCGCAGTAAGATCCGGGCCGACATATTCCGTCTCAGGGGGATAGAGGTATACAGATTAATGATTCCTGAAACAGAAACTCCACATGAGGCGAAAAGTGTCTGTCCGAGCAAGCCTGCGCATTATGTTTAGGCTGACCCGGGTCGATACTTTACGCAGAGTCCACAATGTTCATTTTCTCGCGGGACGGCTCAAATGGTTATTACTTCTTGCCGCTCTTTGGCCTATTCACATTTCTTCCCAAAAGGCCTTGATCACTCCACACTGTGATCTCGATGGGAACTATTGGAACGCCACATCTCCTTTATTCGACGTTACAACTCGACGTGCGGTCATAACAGCATTGCATGTGACGATTTCACGTTGGTATATGACAGTTTTAGTTAAACATGTAGCGGTTGTATCATAACCTGTCACATAACAAGTCAGTGTGTGTGATGGATACACCATTACGTGTGCTATGTTTACCCTGATGCGGTGACACTTCTTATACATGTGCCTGTTTTATCATCATATGAGACAGAATAGTCATTGTGTGTGATAGAGACAACATTACGTGTGGTACATAGTAGTTTCATTTTTAGTTGTGATACCATTTATATATGTGATTTCATCCTTGTATGAGGCAGACTCGTCAATCCATTTGATCGATTTAACATAACGTGTGGTAGTTTCACCTTTATAAATGACATTTTAACTCATCTGATGGCATCATTAATAAATGTGACGGTTCTATCATTACATGTGATGGAAAAATTGGTTTGTGTGATTTAGCCAACATAATGTGTGACATGGTTTTTATTATATGTGACAGAAAAGTAACTGTGTGTGTTGAAGTCAACATACCATGAGATAGTTTCACGTTGATATGTGACGGTTTTGTCATATTATGTAACAGAATTGTCATTCCATGTGGTAGATTAAGAATTACGTGCGGTAGTTCAATCTTGATATGTAACATTTTATTCATACATTGGATGACACAATTTATATATGTGACGGTCTTATCATTATATGTGACGGAATCGTCGTTCCATATGTAGGATTCAATATTACGTATGGTAGTCTTATCTTGATATGTGACGGAATCGTCGTTCCATATGTAGGATTCAATATTACGTATGGTAGTCTTATCTTGATATGTGAAACGTTTGTGTATACATGTTATGACACCTAACCTCCATGTGGTGGAGTCAACATCACACCTGTTGATTGATTGATTGGGGTTTAACGCCGTTTTAAACAATTTCTCAGTCATATCACGGCGGCCAGTTCACCTACCCATGTGTTTCCTGGTTTTCGCACACCAGTACTCCACACAACAATCTTCCCAGGCAACTGGCTGCTTTTCCACATAGACTTAGCCAATTGGTGGAAGACGAATGGAGCATGTCGCATGTCAAACGTCGGAAAGAAAGTTGGCCGAGCCGGGATTCGAACTCACAACCCCTGGATTGACAGTCCGCGTCTTTACCGACTGAGCTACCGGGACTCGACAAACATCACACCTGTAATACATGCGACGGCGTCAATAGTATGTGTAACCATTTCACACATATGCTATCTGACGCCTCTGCAGGATACGGATTTTGAAAACGTTTGAGTCAAATGGAGACATTGCTGATAATGAGCAATATCAACTTTAGTCACAATGTCTTCAACTCTATTACATAATTAAATCATCATTTTAGAGATGTTTCACGTTTTTGCCAATATGTTTTTTAATTCGTCTGCTGCATATTTATTATATGTGAGGAAGAGTTGAATGAACAATTTATCACAAGTAGATTGATTTCGATGCTACAAACAAAATTATTTTGAAAGTTGTTTTCGTAAAGATTCGTTCTTGAAGAAAGGGCTTATAATACAGGAGTTCTATAATTTTTGTAAACATTTTTTCAGACCGATTTAAAGCAATTCTGATCCGGATAGTTTGTAATATATCATGTATATGTGTATGATACAATGAAATATATAAGTTTTGGTGACTGTCTGGTGTAAAATATCAAATATTATTTAATTTAAACATTATTTATTTTACATCGATATCGAAGCAAGCTTTCAGCTTATACTAATCACGCTCGATGTCTGCTTCCTGGAGACTTAACCAGTACTCGCGCCGTTTGTGTGAAAAAATCCCAAAGTCAGGACCCGCTCATCACGAGACTCGAACTAGGGACCTTTGATACGAGAGGCCGACGCTCTACCTCTGCACCACTGTCACGATCTCCTCTTTAAATATTGAAAACGAAGTCACCTTTATCACTATCGTCTACGACGACCTCGGCCAATTCGGTTTTCACCCACCGCTTGTCCCGATGGAGTCCACCTACGGCTACCGTCATCAAGGTATCTTCATCGTCGTTCTCGCTGCTGTCTGTGTCATAGTTATTTTGTATGAGATTCATGTCTCCGATCGTTAAATTAAATACTATTCTCACCGGCCTGCATCACCGCAACTCTACATATGACAATATACACACGATCGATAGGTCTGGCTGTTCACATGGCGATTCTTTATCGCGTGGTTTCATATGCTGCCCACGGGGCAGGTACGCTTGTGTAAACACAGGGTACATATATGCTGAGAAGATACAGGTCTGGTACACTTGTGTTAACATATATGTACCTCGGGTACATACGTGTAGTACCTGATACGACAACGACCCATTCAGCTATACTGTCCTTTCCGATGGATGATAGGGTTGTGGAAAATATAATATACGAACCGCCATTGTTGTTCCCCATTAGGTTTCGACTCGAAATTGAATCGTCGACAAAATAATGTGTAAACCCTTTTGCTAACAGTGTTTTTCATTACGAACTCGTCTTTTATCTTTTTACGCCTGGATATTTGTGTTCTTTATTACGACTAAGATGCCCATTTTGACCTCGCAGTATGTTCAGTGAAGCGAACACACATCTTCTATACTGCTCTGATAAACTTCACATCGGAGGATGACAACGTAAATCTGAAGACCTACCTTTAAAGCAATCATTTGCTTATTCATCCCTCTTTTTCTCTCTTCATGTGTAATTGAGGTACACTTATAATAGATCGTCAACGACAATCAAAACAACTTCATAGCGTACATCCTTAGAATCGAGCAATATTATTGATCTACACGTCACATTATTACGTCGAAACTACGTAGATATTTACACACACAGCTAACGCTATAAAATGACCAGTTTGGGTTTGTTGTATGTCTATCGATTTTTCACTACGTGTCATCTATAAAAGATGTAACATACACGGTTCAACGAACAGTATAAGCACAGCTTTTCCACAGGACTATCGGAGACTGGAACCCCCTTCCTCCGGACCTCGCGCAGACCACGTCTGCAAACGGATTCAAGTCCCCGTCTGCAGTCATAAACAGCCTAAACGAACATAGATGTTTTTTTATTTCTTTTTTATTTGTAAATATGCCTAATTGGTGATTTTTTTACCATTTTGATGGCGTCTATTGCCTGCGATGCACTAAGCCCTAGGCAGTAACATAGTAGAAGTAGAGGTTAACTGGTCTCTATGGAAATAGTTCGGCATCCTTTTTCCAAATGGAAAATAGAAGGAAAAATATCAAAGAACACAATAAACAGCATGATATGACGGCAAACGTTAAATTAATAAAAGGTAGCACTTTATCCAATTATCTTTTTGTTATGCAAATTGTAAAACAGAATTGTAGAATAGTTTTATATCCCCCGAGCTGACACCTTGAGATGATCTATTCTTTGTCAGTCCTTATTGTTTAACTTCAAACACCATCTCATCCTATACACAATTTTTGCCGAGCGGCACTAGCTTAGTCGGGAACGATGAGGGCTATCACTCCATTAGACATACTGAGGTCGTGAGTTCGAATCCCGGATTGCCAATCATTCCTTCCAATGATTGAATAAACTTATTGTGACTAGCGCCATTCTTCTACACACGTTTATTTTGACACTTGTCAAATGACGGATATGAAGGTGGAATAAGGTTCCACCGAGTTGGTAATTCCACCTTGGAATGTATTTTTTTTTATTTATTCTGATGAGGTCTGTCGCATTAAGGGGATTAATAAGCAATTTCTTTGTTGAAACAGGGCATATAAAAACAAATGTTCTCACACAGATTTCAAAAGATTGCCTGCGCATTATTGGTGTTGTCTACAGCGCGAAAAGACACCGATACGTCACATATTTTTTACCCAATCTGTAGCTTTATTAATTATTTAAGCGATATTCAATATTATTATTGACCAACAACACAATACCCAAGTCTTTAAAACGGTTTTGATTATTTAGAGCCATTTGATTTCGAGAATAAGCTATTTAAGATATTCCTTACTTTCAATGGAAAAGTTAAGGCGTGGTACAGCACTGCTTAACTTTTAAGGGAAAAAATGAACCGATTTCCTAAGAAATTCCTTACAGATAAGGCAAAAATGGTTACACTTAAGGGAAATATCCGTATTTAAGGATTTATTCCCTTTGTGAATACGGCCCAAGGACCATTATGGTACTATTTCGCTCACCTGTGTATCAGAATTGAGAAAGTTGACCTTGTACATATAAGGAAATCAAGCCCCCGATAACTTTCAAAGCAGTATAATAGCTGAAATTGACATTTTTCTACTTATAAGAATCTTTAAGATACAATTCTGATAAGTGACCCTCTAAATGCCTATTACACGCAACCTGAAGGTGTAAATCCTACCTAGCAAGGTCTGTGTAATAAACATTCATTTATTTCTGTCTGAGCCAATTTTAGCCAATGACTCTAATGGCTAATGAAGACTAATTTACATGATTATTTGCTAGCTGTTGATCTTACCTAGCAAGATATGTGTAATACACAGTCATTAATGTCTGATCCTAAACAATGAACTCTTTTCTGATAACTTAAGCACAGAGGATTTCGCAGCGAATGTTTGGATTGAAATTGGAATTTAGCCACATGTATTTCTGTCTAAGCCAATTTTAGACCAATGACTCATATGGCCAATGAAGAAGACTCATTTACAAGATTATTTTCTATAAAATGTGACTTCTAAAGTATCAATAAGGTTTTCCTTTGTACTGTTTTGTTGACCTTGTTTTTTAATATCAGTTGATGCACGCTATCATTCTCACCAAAATTAAATGACGTTTGTGTATTACTATATATGTGACTCCAAACCGTTAACAAAGTTTTCATTCGATTTGTTCAAGGGACCTCTTGTGTACATACACACGCAACCGCCTGTCTGACCTTAATTTTCAAATACAAACACAACCGTCCCACCAGTACTTTTAGAGCTTTCATTGTTTGTGTGTGATCAAGGTTGTTTGTTTAATTGGGGGTGTTTGGCCGTTTCAAAACTATTCCCAAAAACTACAAGACGGATGTTTGATGCAAAGCATCAAGGAGAAGCCGCAATATTTCGTTTCACATGAAGAAATAAGAAAAAAAGATCATTTAAATCCACAAACATTAGAACAATTTAATCTGTAGTTAGTAATGCTCATATCGGTTATTGAAGATTTAAGTTTTATGTAGGATATTTAACTTGGCAGGGTCTGTGTTTTAAGTGAATGAGATAATTAAGAGTTAAACTGATCATGAAAAGTGACATAATACTAAAGATAAATGGACAAGAGGTTATGATAAATTTAAATTAGTACCAAAAACAATCAACTATTTGTATTGAACACACGCCCTGTTATGATAATGTTTTATCAAATAATGCTGACACACAGAAAATCTGTTTTTCGTTTGTATCTGTAAGTCATGATAGTGGATAAGGGTTTGCCACATAAAACAAATCTGCAGTAGACGACTTTGAAATGATCAAGTTAAAAATATAAAAAATCTCTATAAATGATCGTATGATAATTGAAACGTGATTGAATCATTTTGCCACAATGATTTCAATGATGTTTACCCTGAATAATCAAGTACAAAACATAGAAAATCTCTATAAATGATAGTAAGATATTTGAAAGGAGTTGAAATTATTGTGGCAAATTGAGCAATTGAAAATCAAAGCTGTCGGATTACAAACGAACACTCTCGAGTTGACGAAACTGATGTGAACTCGTGTCGTGATTAGCATTCACGTATTTTAATGTGTAGACACGTACTCCGAAAGACTGACAAGAGCTGCAGCGACTTTTGACAAAAAGAGAAATTGATCACGAGGAAGTTATCCTTTTGCTACAATGTTTTCTACTTTATGTCCATAAATTATACCTTCATTCAGCAAGATGTTCCAAATTTTACTGAATGTGCTACATATCTGTTGTACGTGGGAAAGGCTTAACATAGGAACTAGATTCAATTTTTTTGAAAACGTTAAACCAGTGCATGAAGATTTACTTGAATTTATTTCTCAAACTGTAAATTTACCAGTGATATAAGAGTTGAAATGCTGTCTACATTTACAGCGATAAGTTAAATACAGTTCGGTTAATCCGATCACACTTTGTTTGTAAGAACCAGAAGATTTCATTTCATTTAAGTTTTATGGATGTTCACATCGCATCCGTGATAAAACTTGTTGTCGGCTAGGCAAAATACACGGATATCGTGTTTACCGCGATATTCATGAACGTGAAACTGGAACAGCGAAAAAGAACGAAATTGATCTTGAAACAGATATTTCTGTGGTTTAAATCTGTCTGCATTTTGCGATGACAATTGTACTCAAAGTTAACTTTGAATCAAATATGTACTGAACATGAAAGTCAGATTATTAAAAGCAAAGCAAATGAAAAATGTAAGTGAAATTACGATAAAAAAAAAATGAAAATCTATAAATAGACTATAGATGAATGGTACTGTCTTTTATTTTAGCTCCTAACTTGATTCGGGAAACAGAGTCGCTGCGCGGCCGCTTACGACATTTACAAACTAGACTAAATTGACATCGGTTTAAAACGCGTTTGTGAATACGGATTAAATCTAAAACGAGGACTAAATATTAAGATTTAGATTTAGTCAAAAATCTAAATTGAAAAGTTTAGTAAATACGGGACGTGGCGTCTTATTACTGCGTAATATATCATAGGATGTAAGGAACCAGACTACATTTACCAATTTAATAGAAGGGTTCTCTACTTTACTGTTTAGACTAGATACAGTATGAATTACGCTTAAATAAAAATGTACATACATTCAATTACTATACTGGCCTTTGTCTTTTGTTTTTAGTAGACTTGCGCATGCGCAGAGGCTGCCATAGTCATAGTGAGTTTGAAGTCACGTGATGTATATGCCCTTCACCACCAACAATTAAGTGCAATTTTTGGTTTGACTAATTTACGAATGCTCACAAAAGCAAACATAGAGTAACGAAAAAAAATCCGATTATTCAAGCTTATAATAGAAAATAACAAGTCTTGTAAGTGTAAATATCATATTTAAAGTGTACACAATTATTTAGATATCACTACGCCAATATAGCACTGCACCGCGCAATTACCCTTTGTAAATTGTAACCCTTTTTTCCCTCTCGGCAGAGATGTAAACATCCACTCGCCCGCTAGCATAAGCGAGTGGAATGAAGGATCGGCTAGTACGAAATGCTAGGCGCTAGTCCATACATATTCGTTCATGTCCTTATTCATAAAGATAGTATGCATTGCTAAGCCTTTTCTTTCTCTTTCTCTCAGTCCATCTATTCCTTCGACAACGATTAACGATGACTTTTGCATTTTGGATAGGGGCTTTCGACAAGGTCCGCGTCTAAAGAAACAAATTTCATCAAATGATTTGAGCGCTTTAAATCACTTGTTTATAAAGCGTTTAGAATACTTTGATTAAAATAGGCAGAACGAATAAATCTTGCAAGAAATCGATCATTTCTTTCGGCCAAAATCAGGTAAATGACCCAAGGATATTGGTTGTTACAATATAACTGATTCATCCTTTTATTCTAAATTTGTATTACACAGTTCAAAATTAGATTTTGACAGTTTGTTCGTTATGATTTTGACGCGATTCAAGATTTTGACGCGATTATTTCGTTCATAGAGTTGATTACTAACAGATGACTAAGTTGATGATGGAAAGAACATTAACAAGTTAAGTGAAGCTAAAACATGCACAGGCAGGCGAGTGTTTCATTAGGATAAGTGCAACACTAAATTCCCAATCCTGCTTGCCCTTTAACAAATCACAACCCACCCCACAATATAAAAACTGAAGCAGACGAATTAAAAAAAATCTGAGCAAAGATACAGAAAATCACATTTATTGGAAGTGTAATCATTGAATATAGTTGAAAACATTGTTGCAAAAGGAGAAAGCTTGTTATGAGCAATTTCTTCTTCTGCATCAATGTTTTCAAAAGTCGTCGGCTGCAATTACGTATGCAAGTGGGAAAGGTTTAAATAAGAAACACTTTTTCAAATGATAGTCAGTTGGCTATTCTAGTATATAATGTCCGTCTTAAATAATAATGACAAAACTTTCAAAAAACAAGAAAACGATTTTTTACAATTTAATTGAAAACATATTTAATCAAAGTTGGGAAAGTTGTCCCTTTCCGTGCTTTTTTTATGAGAGTTCAAATCACAAGCAAAACTTATGGGACAGAGTTGACAAATAACACATTGACACAATTTCAGATTTAGGCGTTGTTTCTGTCAAACTGCTGAAGAAGACAACACTGAGACACACATTTTGATTAAAAGTTTATTTAAAAAAAGGAATAATTTTATTTATGATAAACAACATTACAATGATGGTGTAGAAAATACATGTCAACAATACATTTTTCAATTTGTACATTCATTGCACAGACCAAATCTTAGCAAGTTTGAAATTATGGACCTCTCGGCACATTTTTTTCTCAATTCATTACTTCTTGGCAGGATTTTACTGCTACAATCTATAGATTGGCGATGTCTGTCTCTCCGTCTGTCTGTTCATCAACATTTTGGTTAAAGTTTCAGGTTGAGGCAAAATCTCAGCACTGGAAAGGGTTACACACTTGAAACGTTGTCTGAAGGTAACCAGTAACAAGTTCTATTGATTTATATGGTTACTTTGACCTTGACCTTGGTTTGTCAATTTCCAAGGTCAAATTGCCGACAATCAGGCGTTACAGTCTTCAGCAGTTTCTTGTTAAATATGACATAAGAAAGCCTTCCCTCAACATTTTGAAAACACCCTCAGAAGTCACCAGAATGCACCATGTTGCGTCCAGGATTTCAATTTTCTTTTTAAACATCAAGTCAAGGGTAAAATATGATAACTTAAGTGAAAGTTTCAGTTGTTTCATTGGAGCGCCACAGGGGGACTGTATGTCACCATTTGCACTTCTGTATCTCTTCTTAAACGATCGCAATTCTACCTTCAGTACTTTCAGTACTTTGATTAATTTGTAAAACTCACACATGTATATAGAGTGTAAAAGGGATGTTTTAAAAGTCATTACCTTAAATTAATGTACTTAGTAAGGACAAAGAGAAATCAAGATATGTGGTCACGCTGGCAGGTCCAAATATTCTCCTTGTCCGAAATGTCTAAGCATCCCTACAGGAAGCTGCCTCTTGGCGGCTTCCAATCACTGTTGTAAACAATGACATTATCAGGATATAATGCATTGTTTTGATTTCCAAATAATCAACCCGTACACACGAATATCTACAATTAAAACGAGGTTGTAATGAACTTCATTCTGGTCGATGGCACAAACACAGTAAATGCAGTCTTCGTTCAAAAGAATCAGAACTTTACCTTTATACGTTACATATTTCGCCTTGACCATTTCGACGTTTTCCTGGGAATTTACTGAAACTTGGTTTTCGTTTTACCCTTTCCAATATACAGAGCAGGGGCGTAGCATTTTTCTAAGATTGCCCAAAAATGCAGCTGCGGCGATACACATCTGCGTAATGTATCGACCAGATCAGCCTGCGCTGTCCGCGCAGACCGATCTCGCCGACACATTCCGTCTAAGGGGGAATAGATAGAGTAGTGATTCCTGAAACAGAAAATCCACAGGAGGCGAAAAGTGTATATCCGGGTACGCCTGTGTGGCATGCTTAGGCTGATCCGGGTCGATACTTTACGCAGAGTCCACAATGTTGATTTTCTGACAAGACGGCCTACACATTGATTATTGCCAAGCTACGCCCCGGCAATATACAGAGGCGTTTTGTCATAATTGCAGCAGAAAGGATTTACCATGTTATGTTGCGGTGCTCAGAGCGGTAAATCATGTAAAATAATAGCTTAGTCAAAGCCTCTTGTCATTAAGTCCTAAATCTGTGACGAAAGAAGGAAAATCTTGTTTGTTTATGATTAAAGGATAGGCGATAAATTCTTACATGATCCAACTATGTCAAATAAAGAAATGGTTCCTTGACATTAACATTATTGATCATCGTGTGGCAATTTTGGGTCGCATTGACTCTCCGCAAATATATTAATTGGTTGTTTTGGTGTTTTACGCCGCTTTCAACAATTGTTGGTAAGTTACCAGTAACACTGGCCCTTTGATCCTGACAGCCCCCAGTCAGTCGGAATGCTATCCCCACAACCCTGAGCGCCAAGGCGTGCAGCCATTACTACCACTAAAGTCTTTGTTATGACACGGCTTTCCTACACCACCCGCGGCGGGCGCTCTACCACTACCACACCGAAGCGGTTCCAGCAAATGGATAACTTGAAACTAAATTGGCGTGAAACTAATGGGACTACATTTGTATATTTTTCCAAAGATTCATATAGTTAAATTCACATGAAGATGTACAGTGAAGGGTTTGGCGACAATGCCCTGACATAGACACATACAAGAGATTCTAAACCGAAGGTGCTGTATATACATGTTCGCTATACGTGTACGAGACACACACGTGTCATCACGTTATGAATCATAGACACATGAACGGTATTACCAACCTTAACTTTATTAGTCGCCGGGCAGAAGCCCGCGACTTCTATTTTTAATAGGTTTTCGGAAATGACATGGGAGGGGGGATTATTATTAGAAAGAAACACATTTAGATGTCTTGAACATATTACAATTGTGTTTGTTTAAAAACACTAAGTAATGACACATCTAAAATGAAATAAATATTCCGATGTTTTAGGTATTTTCAGTTTCTTTATTTTGACTCGCATTTATGTTTTTTTGTTTTATTTACGAAGACAAAACAGTCCCTATTAGCTAGACTGGTATAATTTATTTTACACTATATACTACATGTAATCAAAAGGCGATAACTACAAACCTTTACGTCGCACAGTCTAATTTATTTGTTTACATACTCGCGAATACCAACTGCGTAGATCAATCTCCTTCGCAGAGAGCCGCTCTTTACACTCACTTACAAATAGTAAATCATAGGTGATTTAAAATGTTTACTTTGAACGAACACTCTCTGCCTATAAAGAGAGTTTCAAGAACGACACCTCTGCGAATAAGAAAGAATCGGGTCTTTCGTACAAAATTATTTCGTCCTTGACAATTTTAAATGTGTCATTTAATTCCCTAAAGGCATATTGCTTCCGATCTGCATATTGTTATGCATCATTGACACAAGTGCGCTCATCATAATCTAATTTTAAAACATGAGTAGTTTGTTATTTTCATCATAAAAAAGGAAGGAAAGAATTAAAATAAATTAACATGTTGTAGGGCTCAGTTTATGTTCGAAATTAAGTTTAAATTATACAACAATTTCAATGAGATTTAACTGCATTCGAATTTGTGTGCAGTACAAAGACCAATATATGCAGAAGATTTGTTATTGTGTGTAGTAGATAAAACGTTATACGTGGTGCCTTTTACATTATACAATTTAAATATATGTGGTAGTCACTGTGTCCATTATGTGTGGTGCTTTTTTCCATATATGCTGTGCTTCCATCATTGTATGCGGTAGTATTTTCTTCATATGCGGTAGTTTCGTCATTATGATGAGATGGTTCGGATATTTCCCTGTGTTTGCATTTAAACTGTCTCAGTGCACTATATTTACTCGTACGAAACATCCTGATTCGTTTCAATCCGGCAATTATCGGTATTGTTCGGAAATATCCGAACCATCTCATCATAATGACGAAACTCCCGCATATAAAGAAAATACTACCGTATATAATGATGGAAGCACAGCATATAAGGAAGTCGCATGTTTTATCTACTACACACAATAACAAATCTACTGCATATATTGGTCTTTGTACCGCACACAAATTCGAATGCACTGCATATAAAGACAGTACTACATATAAGAATAGTTGCACTACATATAACCACAATTAAGAATAGTTGCACTACATATAACCAATACAGTATAGCATATAAAGACAAAGTACCACACATAATGAAATATCTACTGCATATAATGAAATATCTACCATATATAAGCAAATAAGTCATCATAAGACAGTAAAGGCGTTCCATATACAGATGTAGAAACAAAACCTGACTGTGCATCCACGCTAACATCAAAAGGGATACTGTTTTACATAATTGTGTTAAGTATTTGAGCCGTCCCGCGAGAAAAATAACAGTGTAGACTCTGCGTAAAGTATCGATCCGGATCAGCCTAAGCATGCCACGCAGGCTTACCCGGAAAGACACTTTTCGCTTATTGTGGGTTTTCTGTTTCAGGAATCATTAATCTAAACGTTTATACTCCTGAGACGGAATGTGTTGGCCCGCATCAGTCTGCGCGGACTGCGCAGGTTGATCTAGATAAATACATTAAGCAGAGGCCATAATGTTGGTTTTCTCGCGGGACGGCTCAAATGTCATACCTCCGATATTTTTAGAGTGCCGTTCAAATACCGATTAAAACTAACTAATATAACTACAGGAGAAAGTTGGTGCAACATCAATGTCGCTGGAAATTCATACTGCAATCATGCATAGTACGTACTTACATGCTTGTAGTTTAAGTAACAGTAAACAACTGCGGGGCAAATTGGAACATCAGGGCTGGGTGGGGTCAAGTAAAAAGGATAATACACTACATTTCTTTTAAGCATGTCATTGTTTATGACCAATCGGCAATCTAATTAGTTGCCCGACCACACATACAGCCAACTGGTCATCATTTATTGATCATAAACAGTACTGAAATTGAGAATCTTTTGCCAATCATTAGTCTGAATATATAAACAGCTATATTGCTTTCATTACTGACTAATTCCAGGATTTTTAAAATTCCTTATACAAATGTCAAGATTTCTTTTGTCGGAATATTTGAAGATTTTTATTTGTCAATAAAACCACAAAACAGACAATTTGGGATTAACATGCAACAAAATGACACTTTACCTTTCCCTATTAATGGAATCTACTTTTAAAACATTGAAAAATGGGGTAAATTGCTGATGACATGAGTTTTTTCTATTCTCAATCTGATATGTGATAATTTGAGTGTAATTACACTCGTTTTTTCTATTTTTAAAATAATATGTTCTCAACTAATGGATGTAAACACATCCAAATGTGACGTCATTGTAACGCCAACAATGAATAAATAACAAAGGGAAAACGACAGAAATGGTAGGAAAGGATAGTTTGACTAGTCACAAATGTAGTGCCGTAAATTATATTGTTACACTGGCCAAGTGCGCGAGACCTCGGATATTATTTTAACTAAAAATAAACAAAAACCCGAATAATTCTGTTTATGTATCGATATATCTTCAATTGATGGTAAGATATTTATTATTTCATTAATTTGCTTAAAAATATACCTTCATCCTTCATTTCTAAAAAAGAAATATCATCTGTTGAGAACCGTTCCACGATGCCTTCGTCACATCGCGTGAATTGCTTTTGTCTGTATATGTCATCTGTCATTTGAAGCCGAAGCCGTTCTGTCAAATCTTGACCCCATTTATGAAAACAGCTAAAATATCCTTTCTACGACTGTCCAGTTTTATTGACAATATATTGCAGTAAATGTAGCAAACAAACACAATTACTGTCAATTTCAAATCATTTGCCTTCAATTTACATATTTTTACATTGTACAGTTTAACAGTTTATGTCTTTGACCTAGTCTCTGTCAAAAATATATGAAAGTAAGACCAGAATCAGTGCACCCTGTTATGTTGGGTATAACTAGTAAATATCTTAAGCCATATATCCTCCAACCTGATAGTATGGAAGCCCTGGAGGGACTTCTTACTTCCTTACTTCTAACTTCCATACTTTTTACGTCCTTACTTCTAACTTCATTACATTTCTAACCTCATCACTTTTAACTTTCAACTTCCTTACTTCTAACTTCCTTACTTCTAACATAATATGGAAGCCATGGAGGGACTTCTTACTTCAATACTTCTGACTTCTGACTTCCATACTTCTAACTTCAACATTTCTAACTTCATCACTTTTAACTTCCAACTTCCTTACTTAAACGTCCTTACTTCTAACATAATATGGAAGCCCTGGAGGGACTTCTTACTTCAACACTTCTGACTTCAACACTTCTGACTTCTGACTTCCATACTTCTAACTTCAACATTTCTAACTTCATCACTTTTAACATTGTAAGAGTTCAAAACAGTTTGAGAAAACGTGAAATTTCTCATTTTCTCTCAATGTAAGATAGAACATTTGAAGAGTTGAAAACATTGTGAGAAAAGTATCGCTGAAAGAACATTGTGAGAAAATAATCGTTGATTGAACATTTTTAGAGTTAGAAACATTGTGAGAAAATATTGATAGAAGATTTTATAATTTGAAAACATTGTTACAAAATTGTTGATAGAACATTTTAAGAGTTAAAAACAATGTGACACATTGTGGAAATGCAGTTATATTTAGTTTCTCATCAATAGGATACACACGGAAATATATTTTCGTAAGATACATGTCAGCTCTTTTCCTAAGATAAACTATCTTTTAAAAACAAGTAATTTTCCTAATAAATGTACGTTCATAAAAGTCACTTTCGTAGAATAATACAAATTGTTAAGAAATGTTGTTTTCGTAGGCTGCACTGTCGTTTCTCGGATTGAAAGCTATTTTCGTAAGATAAGCTATTTACGTAAAATAAACTGTTTTCGTAAGATAAGCTATTTACGTAAAATAAACTATTATCGTAAGATAAACTATTTCAATACAAGTAATTTCCTTTAACAAAAATAACCACCACGAAACGTAAGCAATATATATTTAGCTAAAGTATTTTCTTAATCAAATTCATAAAGGTAATAATGTCCGTAGGACAATATATTTGTTTAAGAAATGTTATTTTCGTAGGATGATAGGCTTGCTGCACTGTCGTTGTGTAACGTCTATTTCTTATAAGAGAATTAAAATACACATAATCAAATCAATCACTTAATGTAAATCATTAGTTCCTATTTTACCGTCAACTACCTTCTTTCCTGTCAACAATGAGACGACATATTTCCGTTTCTCATTCATAATCTAAGCATTTATATGCGTTTTAGCCTATGCCAATATCAAAATACCTATTTCTCGATAAGAAGTACACACAAATGTTACAAAATAGTTTTAATGTGTTGTTATTCCATCTTACATGTTTTGTTTAAGTGATATTCAATGAAAAAATATGGTTTGATGTGTATTATAGTTATATAAAAAGCTGTTTTCGTAAGAGCTAAGTTGTTTTCGCGAAAATAGGCTGTTTTTGGTAACTAGCTATACTATACAAATTGTAACATGCAGATAAAGAGGATCAATATCTTTTTGAATTCAATTAACACTGAAAATACTTTTTATTCGAATGAATATATATATACACATTTTGTTTAAAAAATTAAGTAAACAGGCCATATTATAAAAACTTAAAGGCAGTTCCTAATTAATGTCAGTAATAAGCCCCCACAGAAAAAAACACAGTAATGTATCTGTTTTCTGAGTAATTTATTGTGAATTCCAATAGAAATGATTAAAACTTGTATACATGTACATTGTATCAAATCAATTCTTATACTTTATTTTACATCCTGGTAATGAAATTAAACACATTTTTATGAACTGCTGCTAAAAGTAAAAACCATAATGTAGTTTAATGGTAAAACACCTGGTCTAACAAGAGTTCCGAGTTAAAATCTCAGCAGAATATTTGAAAAAACAACAACTAAACTTAACAATTCATATACGAAACCATTATGTTGCGGGGAATCATTATAGTTGTCTTACCTAATCACTTATCACATTACTATCCAGGCTTAGTGAAAACATTTTATGAAAACAGTTATTTACTCCCTGTACCCTTTTCAAAAACTTTTATAATTGAACAATATCAATTAAAATCAAAGCACTAAAGTGCTGACGGCCTGGGGGCTGCATGAAGGTTAGAGAAGTAGGGAAAATGTGAAAGGAAATAACAATTGCAGCTTATGTTTATGTTTTTTATTGTTAAGAAGTTGAAAGATTATATCAAAAATATCAAATATTATGAAATTGCCAATTAGAAAACAGGACATTGTTGGCACTATATCGCTCACCTGAGTGTAAGAGCTCACACTTATACACATTTAAGACATGAAGATGACAGCAGAATTAGGCAGAACATTTTGAAGTTCCTGCCTTATTTTTTTGAGAAATATGTCAATGTTAAATCAACTTCCATCAAGTAGAAATAGTTCTCTAAACCATGTACTAGACTGGGAGAAAGTGTATGAACAATGCAAAACTCATCAGGACAATCCTTCTGACAAAGATTCAAAATGAAACATCCGAAGTGTTATAAAGACTTTCCTTCATTTGGCCTAGTGACCTTCTTTTGTCTACCTGATATGACCAATATTCGAACATGGACTAGATATCATCAAAACAAAATGCTGACAAAGTTCCAAGCTGCCGAAGCAAAAAATGCGGGCTCCAGAGTATTAACAAGATTTTTCTTCAATTCGTGAATGCCGATGATACCTCCATAACGCTTGCGGGCACATGCACAACGCGACCGGGTCGCCCGGTTGAGGGAGAGGTTGGCGTTTGCACGCTACCGATACAACTTAGTTCTTGGTTCATGGTGCCTGCAGAGGAGAGGCATGGTCTCATTCACTTCACTGCCACTCTCCCTCTCTTTCTCCTTCAGTCATCCCTTCTTTTCTAGTGCATCTTGTAGTACTATTACTCTGACACTTTCATGATAAACTGTGTGTTAAAATGTTACCTTCTGTTAAGGGCGTGATTGGATAATATAATGAATGCCTGCGAGCCACAGTGAGTGGGGCTCTGAGTGGCGAATTTTGGCCTGACGTGTGTGATGCCCGGTCGGACATCGGCCAGGCATCAACCGATTAATGTGCGATCAGTTTTCGATGAGGTTTTAAGTCCGAGTTTAAAGTAACTCGATGCCCGCGGGGAGTCCAGAAGGGTTCCGGCCGAAAATGCCTAGAATTCCGCCGCAAACTACTCGCAAACACATCGCAAGGTATTTGTGACTGGTGTTTAAGTGGTACTAGGTAGGCTACATTTTTAATTCATAAATATGCGTTTGAAAACAATATGAATATACAGCAGAAGACTTTTGAAAACATAGAGGGTGATATCCATATATATATGTGCAGACATAAGGCACATCACTGTAAGCATTTTCTTCGCCATTGATGATCTTCAGTCGGACTTAACGAGGCCAATAGTTGAAATTCTTGCTTCGAACTTGCAACTTGTCAAAAATGTAATCGCTATCCAAATAATTGTATGGACATTCCGATCGCTTGGCTTCCTTAATCAAGTCGTCAATGGTTGACTTGTCGTCGGGCACTACGGACCACCGCTCAATCCGCCACTGCATTTGTTCCTTTTTGTTTGTAAAATATATTATTGAATATGTAATTGCAGAATACAAAAAAAAGTGTAAAATACGAAATCATAATGGTAAAATCAGGCCTTAAGATTTGTTTCACAATGGCAAATCAACTTCGCAAAAACGTTAATAAGCTTTCATATTTGACCTCTCGGCGCATTAATTTCTAAAGCATTTGTTTAATTTATATTGGAGTACTCACGCCTTAAGTTTTTCACTGATCTTCACTGATCTTCCAACAACATTATAATTATCTCTTTTTGGGACATCTTAATCTCCTAAATGCAGTTTTGTTGAAACCATGATGAAATATTTTTTCTCGCGAAGTATCACCCTAAAATGCGTTGTTGTGTTTTAACAGCAATTGGCAGGATGCCAACTCTGACATGGTATTACTACTATGACCAGTGGCTAAAGCCCCAATTCAAAAAGGACATTGATTAACAATGATGACTCTGAGAAGCTGCGCATTTTCAAGATCAGATCATATCCTTCGCTATCCATATTGTTAAACGACATATTTCGTATACATGTATACATAATCAGTTGTTGACACTTGCACCTATTAACAAGTCACCTGATGCTGTTTCATGTCTTTACAAATTATAAACCAGCAAAGGAGATAGGAGTTCAAAGTGGAAATATTGTGGGATTGGAAGATATTGTTAATTTTGGAGCAATTACATCATTCCGACAATGTATTCAGATTAGTGACAGACATAATGTCCTTTACATAAGGCAAGGGGCTAAACTTAACCCTTTCCAACATAGATCAAACATGCAGCAGATAACTTTGACAATGTTGAGGTTAAAAAAGAAAAGACAGAGTTTAATTAATGAATTGAATTGGAAACATTGTGGCAAAAGGAGAAATTGCTGACCATTAGCAAGTGGTCCTGTTCTCCAGTGTTTTCAGAAGTTGTTTGCTGCATACGCCTCAACAGTTTTAACTACAAATGCCTTTAACCTTTTTATGTCTTGCCTCGAGTGATTTAAAGAAGCATATCAGGTAAATAGTATGAAGAAAGAGATATATTTGTCAAAGAGTACAGTTTTCTCAGGCTTTATGCATAGTGTTTTTATCTTTGTCTCAAGATCATACATTCAGCTAGATTATGCAAAGGTAGCCAGTTGCCTTGGAAGATTGTTGTGAGTATTTTTCTTGAAAGCCAGGGGGAAAATGTTAGATGAACTGAAATACTATTGAAAACAAGATGTGTTTGTGAAACACTGATGCCCCCGAATGGCAACATCTAGGTCAAAGGTCAAGGTCGCCAGGTCAAAAATGTTGGTACTGACAGAAAGGTCATGTCACAAGGAATACACATGTGAAATATGGTAGCCGTACCTGTTATGGTTCAAAAGTAGTGGTCAAAGTTAAAGTTTTTTTCGAGAATGGCAACATCTAGGTCAAAGGTCAAGGTCGCAAGGTGAACAATTTTGGTATAGACAGAAAGGTCATGTCACAAGGTATACACATGTGAAATATGGTAGCCGTACCTGTTATGGTTCAAAAGTAGTGGTCAAAGTTAAAGTTTTTTTCGAGAATGGCAACATCTAGGTCAAAGGTCAAGGTCGCAAGGTGAAAATTGTTGGTACTGACAGAAAGGTCATGTCACAAGGTATACGCATGTGAAATATGGTAGCCGTACCTGTTATGGTTCCAAAGTAGTGGTCAAGGTTAAAGTTTTTTTTGAGAATGGCAACATCTAGGTCAAAGGTCAAGGTCGCAAGGTCAAAAATGTTGGTACTGACATAAAGGTCATGTCACAAGGAATACACATGTGAAATATGGTAGCCGTACCTGTTATGGTTCAAAAGAAATGGCCAAGGTTAAAGTTTTTTTTCGAGAATGGCAACATCTAGGTCAAAGGTCAAGGTCGCAAGGTCAAAAAAGTTGGTACTGACAGAAAGGTCATGTCACAAGAAATACACATGTGAAATATGGTAGCCGTACCTGTTATGGTTCAAAAGTAATGGCCAAGGTTAATTTTTTTTTTCGAGAATGGCAACATCTAGGTCAAAGGTCAAGGTCGCAAGGTCAAAAATGTTGGTACTGACAGAAAGGTCATGTCACAAGGAATACACATATGAAATATGGTAGCCGTACCTGTTATGGTTCAAAAGTAGTGGTCAAGGTTAAAGTTTGTTTCGTGCAGACAGACAGACAGACAGACAGACAGACGTGCAGACAGGCCAAAAACTATATGCCCACCGAATCGGTGATTCCGGGGGCATAATAATGTTAAGCTCAAGTCAATCAATCAACCCTGGTAAGTGTCAGTTTCCAATTATATGTATTTCTAGTTTACAAATAACTGGCAATTGTAAAAAGAAATCCGACCATTTTTCAATGCCTTCTTTTGTTGTTTTCCATCATCACCCCTGGACATCTTACAGTCTGTTACACTCCTGACCTTTAAAGAATTAAAACAGATGTGTACTAATTAAACTTAAACGTGATAAGTTTGGGGTTTTTCAATATGTTTTTCAAAATCCTTTTTGTTATTTTCGACAATTTGCCTATTAATTTGTTTCTTGTTCGGGGACTGTCACTTCTTAATGAATTGTTCTTCCTTTCACACGATCTAGGCGTTTTCTATGAACTTATCAATTATAATTTCACATATGTTTAAATGTAGTTCAATATGTTTACAAAGTAGATCACCCTTGAAATACAATATCAGTTAAACAGTGAATTGTCCTTAAAGTTGATTCATAGGTTCAAATTTTGTTTCAAACATAACCTGGACCATACCACTTGCCTATAACATGTAAATTTAATACTATTTTTACCATTTTTATAAAGAAAATGGCAGACTATTCATGTTTTAAATTATATTAGGATGAGTGCCTTTGTGTCGTCAATGATGCATAACAATACGCAGAACGCAAGCAACATGCCTGTAGGGAATGAGCCGGTAGTTAAATGTTCATTCACATTCATATTTCTATAATGAACAGTTTCATCTATTTTTTTCCTTTAATTGTTTTAAGCCATATAATCATCTTAATTCAACGATGATTATACATTTAAGGGTGTGTATAATACGGTTGTTGAGCTTCTTTTGGAAGTTTTCCCATTTGTGACATTTTTTTTACTTCGATACGCTCAGTTCAAAACAGAGTAGAATGGTTTCAAAAATAAATTAAGCAAAGTATTCTGCATGGTTTCCAAATAGAATTGCATTTGTGAGAAAATGCAAAAGAAATGTGTGTTTAATCGAATTATTTACGTCGTTGTGGTGAATCCAAAGTCTTGTTACATATAAAAGGACTTCTTTGCCACATAAATGCAGTAACATTGTTTGAAGTCTACACAAATCTAGACATCTCTTTGAACCTAAAAGAACTATTCAAAAGAGAAATCGACTTTAGTGTATGCTGATACTGTAATGATACTTAAACATGTGCGTATGTTGCAAGTCTAATCAGGGACGAGTACATAATCGTAAGCACCATTAAATAAACAGGAATACTTGGTTAATCAAACACAAACTAAAAACATCGGAAACTTGACTCTCTTTTCAAATGTATCTCAATCAAGTGTTTATAAACAATCGCAACAGTAATATGTTTGAGGCATTTATATTAAGTTCATCCTAAAAACAACTCGTTCTCAAATGTGCAATCTGAAAAAAACCCGAATAAAAATAATATGTTAATAGGCAAAGCCTAGGTCGTGTGAAAGCAAGAACAATTAATTAAGCAGTGTTAGTTCTCAAACAAGAAAGAAGTTAATAGCTGTAGAAAGTTACAACAAGGAATTTGTAAACTTATCATGTTACATTAAGTTTAATAATGAATTTAGTACATATCTGTTTTATTTCTTATAAGGTCAGATTTTTAACAGACTAAAATTTCCTGGGAAGTTGATAGAAAAACAACACTTTGAAGAATGTTCTGATTCCTTTTTACAAATGCCATTAATTTGTAAAATACATATAATTGGAAACTGACTCTTTTCATGGTTGATTGATTAACATTATTAACATTATTTGCATTGGTAATCAGTTCACCTTACATGTTTCCCCTGGCTTTCTAGAAAAAATACTCCACGCAACAATCTTCAATGGTAACTGGCTACCTTTGCACATATGCTATTTAGCTAATTGGTGAAAGGCGCTAGTAACAATGATTCTTTTTCAATCATAGAAAGATTGAATGGACTGATGGATTAATGGATTTGTGATAAATTATCAAATTCTCTATTATAATTTATATGGCTATGGCTGATTATTCAAGGAAGAGGCATTATGCCAACAAAATTCAAATGGTACTAATTAAATTAGAAATAGCTTTCACGAAACTATCAGACCAGCATCAATACGGGTTATGATCTGGCTCAATGTATTTGAGACAAAGATGAAGACACTATGCATAAAGTCTGAGAAAACTGTACTTTTAGTCAAACAGTTTCAAAAGTCCCATGTATAAGATGTTTCAAGATTATGTGTCTATATATTAAGGGAAATGGGTTCAATTATGTAGGATGAATAGAAATCTGTTAACTATTTACCGGCTATGCTGCTTCAAATCCCTCGAGGAAAGTCATGGAAAGGTTAAAGTCATTTTGAGTTGAAATTGATGACGCATATGCAGCAAACAACTTCTAAAAACACTGTGACAAAGGGACCACTTGCTCATGATGAGCAATTTCTTCTTTTGCAACAATGTTTCCAATTATATTCATTAATTAAGCTTTGTACCTCACATTGTCGTTGTCATCTGCTGAAGGTTTGATGTTTGTTGGAAAGGGTTATGTTTAGCCCCTTCCCTGATGTAAATGACTTGATGTCTGTTACTAAACTAATTACATTTTGTGAAGGGTGTAATTGCTCCAAAATTTCCAATAGCTTCCTATCCAACACTATCTTCACTTTGAACAACACCTATCTCCTTTGCTGGTTTTTAATTTGTAAAACGTGAAGTAGCATCAGGGTATTGGTTAGTGAGTACAAGTGACAACAAGTATTACGTATTCAAGTATATGAAAGATGTCGTTTAACAATATGGATAGTGAAGGAGCTGACCAGACCTTAAAAATGTGCGGCTTCTCAGAGTCATCATTGTTGATCAAGTGCCTTTTTCTGATTGTTATTGCTCAATTATACAAGCTAATGAACAGGGTACAGGGATCAAATACCTTTTTTAATAAAACATTTCACTACAAACCTGGATGATAATGTGATAAGGGTTTTGGTAAGACAACTCTGATGATTCCCTACAACATAATGGTTTTATATATAATTTATGTTCCTGCTGAGATTTGAAATCGGAACTCTTGTTTGACCAGGTGTTTAACCATTAAACTTCAGAGTGGGTCTTTACTTTTTAGCAGCAGTTCATGAACATATGTGTAATATGAATTTATTCGATACCATATACATGTATACCAGTTCTTACCATTTCTAATGTATAGATTACACAATTCTATACAGAAAAACGGAATACACAAAATATGATGCTACTTTTCTGGTATTTCAGCTATATCAAGGAGACAGAACACTTATGTGAGGTCCCTGATTGACTTATTAATGACATTTATTATAAACTTCTTTTGCGTTTGTATTATTTAGCATTTTCTGTTGAAAATCAGACCAAGTTTTCTGTATTTTTCAAACAAAATGTTTATATATATTTATTCGAATAAAACAAATATTTTGAGTGTTTATTGAATTTAAAAAGGGATTGATCCTCTTGATCTGCAGATTTCAATGTTCATTTTTTTTTTTTTTACCTTATTTTAGTTTGATATATTTATTGTACATTGCCCTGTTTCGTAGACAGACATTAATCGGTGACCTCCTTATTTTTTTCTAAAATTTGGTCTTCAACATATTGCTATCAATAGCTTTTGAATATTTTGTTAATGTGGTTTGAATACATACGTACATGCTGAGCATTTTAAATTACCTAGTGAAAATAATGTTAAAATTCTTAGTACTAATCTTTTCCAATCTGATATTAGAGTTTGCTCAATAAACATATTTTCGATAACAAAATGAATCTGCTAGAAATTCACGTGTTTTACTGATGGCCCACGTGTGACACGTGACATCATTTCTTCCAAACAATGGACTCATTCGAGGGCATGAAAGTGTTTTTCTCTGAGTCAGGTTGGGGGATATATGGGTTAAAACATTTACTGTTATACCCATACACCAGGGTGCAATGATTCCGGTCATACTTTCATATTTTGACAAAGAGTTTGTCATAGACATAGCTGCTTTCCCTGTTAAACCGTTCAATGTAAACATGTAAATTGAAGGCAAATAATTTGAATTAAAGGTAAATTGGCTGTTATTTTGTGTGTTTGCTACATTTACTGCAATGTATAGATCAAAGTATTTTAATGTCAATAAATCTTGACAGTCGAAGATACGATGTTTTAGCTGTTGTCTTGAATGGAGGCAACTTTTGACAGGACGGATTCGGCTTCAAATGACAGATACAGACGAAAACAATAAACGTAATGTGACGTAACACGATGTGACGAAAGCATCGTGGAACGGTTCTTAACAGATAATAAGGTTTAATCTAGAAATGAAGTTATATATTTTTAAGTCAATCATTGATAGAACAAATATCTTACCATAAAATGAAGCTATGTTGATACGTCTTTTTCAGTTAAAATAATATCCGAAGCGCCTTCTCGATGGTCCCCCGTACATGGCCAGTGTATGAGGCTTCAGAAAGCGTCTACATGAGGGAAAGGGTTAACCATTTCCGACATGCGACAACTCTGCAGCAGTCAACTTAAAACATACCTGAATTCATTTTGGAAACTCCCTTTAAATGAAAGTACAATAATTGAATAGAGTATAAAACAAGATGACAAAAGGAGAAAATGGTTGTCACCATGTTTTCAAAAAGCCGTCTGCTGCAGAGGCGTCAGAAAGCGTCTATATGAGGGAAGGGTTTAATTGATACCTTAACCTTTTCCGACATACAGACGCCTATGCAGCATACAACTTTTAAAAACATTATGTCAAAATCAAGATCAGCAATTTTTTCTTTTTCCTTTTTCTTGCCCTTCATAAAGTACATCCAATGAACAAATTCCTACAATTTCTGTCGTTTTCCTTTTGGTATTTATTCATTGCTTTCGTTACAAAAATACAATGACGTCTCATTTGGATTTGTTTACATATTGTTAGTTGAGAAAACATTATTTTAAAAAGAGAAAACAAGTGTAACATCTGATTCATTGTTTTCATTCCTTTATCGAGTAGGTATTGTATTATTTAATTATTCCCCCTTTAAGTATTTTTTGTTTTGTAATTTATTTTTCATCCAATCAAAACTTAGGAATTTCGTATCTGCGCCATAATCTTTTCCTGAAACCGGAAGTATGTGGGTATACAGTACAGTATACAGCTGCTTGAAACAAAATGGCCGAACAAAAGTATTATTGGTTTTGAGATTTGAGATGTGAAAAACAGTAAAATTGTAGTGAATTCTCAGTTTGTGATCTCTTATGATGTCTTCGTACGTGTAACCTATAGGTGTGCTTAGCTGGAGCCTTCGGCTCGAACTTTCTCACGTATTAATTAACAACACCTTAGCTCCTTATTATTTATTGTATTGAATCTACAAGGATGGACGAGGTTTGGAACATTTTCTTACATGTGTTGCTAAGGATCAAATAGGCGGCAAGTTTAAAACCGGTATGAAACGGTTAGGTTTGTCAAGTAGTTTAACAGGATTAGTATGTTCATTTCAAAATCGTTACAGAAACCGGTTCCAAATTCGTGCACTTCTTATAGGAAATGTTCGTCCTACACCATTTAGGTTCAAGCGCCATGTCTGATAGTAACCACATGTCCGGGACGAATATTGTGAAGACTACCTATTAGTGAAATATTATTTAACGCAAGCAATACTCATATATAAATACGCAGTGTTCAGCGAGAACTAAGCTTATCGTAGTTATAAACAATGCGGTAAAAGACATGTGCTTCAATATTACAACATTCCTATATATACTTCTTCTCAGAATATTCGCGAACTTTTCTATGGCTATGTGTAGAACAATGTACAGTCATATCAGATTGCGTTGTCTGATCTGGATCAACGCTGATCGGACATGGTTTACGGTTGGTTTTCGCAGAGCTTCGATACAATGGTATGTGTAGCCTTTTCCATGTTTTCCTGAATATCTGAAACAAGTCTCCGATGGAAATAAACATCTGAATAATGTTTTAAAGAAAAGTAACATAACATCAGCTGTTACTGTAGATTTACTTTTATTGTACGTGTGTATATATATACAATACAACATAGACATTATACAAATTCACACGACAGATATTCATGTTGTGAACAATGCACATGTTAATTAAGCATACGATGAAACGTGCATATTTAACATTTTAACGTTTTTAGTGTTCGCAAATTGAAATATAGGTCAGTCATGATCGTAATGAATCTGCTTCCGTGCCTTGTTAAGAAAATGGAAGTTAACTGCAACAATGCTTTGAATTTTTCAAAAAACGTCGTGTTTATTAACAACAAAACCGACACAATCTGTTACTATTCCTTACAGATTCACAAACGAATTCCATCAATAAATGCCTTATTGAAAACTTGGATCGGCAGCGAAAGAATTCATGCTAATTTCACTTATCTTCGTGCTATTTAAACTAGTTTCTAATTTTATTTCACTATAGAGCAATATAATCCAAACTAGTTTCTGCTGTTGTTGTATTTTAGAGCAATGCAATCCAAACTAGTTTATACTATTATTTCCTTATGTATACCACAATGCAGTCCAAAAAAGTTTCTGATGTTATTTCATTATATCGCAATGCAACTAATACTAGTTTCTGACGTTATTTTATTTAACCGCAATGCAACCCAAACTAGTTTCTGATGTTATTTCACTATACCGCAATGCAACCGAAAATAGTTTCTGATGTATCTCACTATACCGCAATGCAACCCAAACTAGTTTCTGATGTTATTTCACTATACCGCAATGCAACCCAAACTAGTTTCTACTGCTATTTCATTATACCGCAATGCAACCGAAAATAGTTTCTGAGGTTATTTCATTATACCGCAATTCAACCGAAAATACTACCACAATGCAACCCGAACTAGTTTCTACTGTTATTTAACTATTCATCAATGTTATACAAACTAGTTTCTACTGATATTTCGCTAAACCACAATGCAATCCAAACTAGTTTCTGAAGATAAATTACGCTATACCACAATGCAATCCAATCTAGTTTCTTCTTATTTCATCATACCGCAATGGAAAGCTTCAGATTGAAGACATGACTTCCTCGGAACAAGACGTCTTACCAAACCGGTTGCATGGTGGATTATATTTGCCATCCCGATAAAGATACAACAAACTCTTAACATGTATACTACTTGTATTAATTGTATATTATAGAGGCTGGAGGCCTAAATACAATACAAAATGTGATTTGATTTGATTAGAAGATAACCAAGCTTAGCGTTTTTATTACACATGCCAACAGATATCTGCCTGAATATCCATGCCCTCGGATCCAACAAAGGGAAATCAAACCTGCCATCCTTACAAGCGAACAGTGTAGAGCCAAATAAGACTGTGCAGTTGGCAAGCTGATCTGTAATCAACTGGTCGCAACCGGTTTTAAGTTGACTCTTGCAGAGCACTGCTCATTTCTTTTGCACGGTCAAAGTTCAACATATTTTTCATGTGGTCAGAAGCTTACTGGAAACTTAATCTTACCATTATTTTATGTAAAACACTTCATCATTATACAGTCAAACATTCTTCATAACTTAACCCATATGACAACCATGATCAACTAATTAAGAATGTCATGACACTCTGAATTACCTTGTTAGAAACGTAGACTAAGCCCATAATATAGCAACGTCACGTTTTCCAAATTATTCTTTGCTGTATTGTAAGTGAAAGGGATGTTAAATAAAACAAAAAGAAGAATATCGTACAATACGAAATTATGACACCAGCTTTCCCGGTCGTTGTTTGTCTCCCTGTTGTTAGAATAACTTCTTATATACATGTAAAACGTATGGTGCCAACAAATGTGTATTGCACATAGGGTGAACTGTGAGACCGTTTATCTTTTCTACCTGCATTGCTTGGAAATGTTTCGTGTATTTATGACGTGGATGGTATTTGATAATGTAAATTCGTTCAAACTGGACTTCCGCTCCTTGACGAGACGCATCCATGTTTATTCTCACATGGTATTTGCTGGGGGATTTCGTTTGCGTCATCCATCGATATTCTGGTCGATTTCACAGACGTATATCTTGATTTCCGGAGTTTGGCCGTCCATCTGTGCACAAAGCAACACGAAAACATGCTCATTAGGTCCCTTCTGTAGCCGTTGTTCATCCACAGATAAACTACAGGGTTTACACCGGAGTTTGATATGGCTAGCCAATGGGAGAACAGCCATAATGAGTGGATGACGTTATTGTTGAATATTGATGGTTCCTGTTCTCCGAGAATCGTCAGTACGTGAAGTGGTAACCAGCATACTGCGTAGACACACACAACTGACATCAACATCTTGACGGCCTGAAAAAATAAAGAATATCAGCATTTAAGTCAAGTGCTTGTTTACATCATTTATCGATATCTTATGATCGTCCATTTTTCAACTCTTTATTTTGGAACGCCATAACCCTCTTTTTATGGCTTATTTATTTGTATGCGGTATATATTTCATTTATTAAAAGATTAACATGATTATTGATTGAAATAATGATATGGTTAGTTTAAACTTATTTATTTAAAATCGATTGCGAAACAAGCTTTAAGCTTATATTAATCACGCTCGATGATAGAAACATATCTTGAAGACTATTAACATGTGTGGTTAATTTTCACGAGGTTATCAACATTTGAAACGTTTCGAGAACTTCCACCACCTTTGCATAGCATACAACTGAAATGTGAATGACCGGTCAGATTAACTAGTAGCCGAACTGAACTCTTGTCTTTGTCTTTTCGATCAGTGTCACAAGTCATTGAATAATTAAGTCTACATAGTATGCGGTGTGAGAAGTGATTATGTGTTGGATTATTTGACTAAAATTAGACGCAAAATAAATCTCATTAGAATCAGACCAATAAACGTCTTAGATCAGACGACACCGCATAAAAGATTGTCTTAGAATGACCCTATATATTTAAATATTCATGAGTAGAATGACCCTATATATTTAAATATTCATGGACAGGGCTCGTTTTGTGTATTCAATGAAATCACATGATCCAACGAATTCTCTTTTTATACAATCGGAACACTCGACAATCAACACGTGTGTATCTCGTTTATTTATATTGATTATCTTTTCTGTTTTTACTAAAATATTTTGTTGGGCAGTCTTCAGATCAGATCCGCTAGCATGCCGGTGTTACTGCATATCTATATCATTCGAATTGAAGAATACGCACTGAGAGGAACGGTAAGGTAATTATTCGAAGGTCTAACCAACCTAGACGTTATAAATACATGTGTTAACAATTACCTGCCTGCGTATTAATCTTAGATTCCAAATGAAAGCTGCTGCTTTACAGAATTTCATTGAACTATTCTGTCCTATTGGCTAAACGTACATGGCACGATAATACTTCGCAGATGCGCTGGCTTATCTTGGTCTACACTGATCGCGAATGCATAACGGTTGTTTTTCGGTTGTTTTTCGCAGCGTCTCGCTCCCTTAGATTAGTATATATCAGTCTTACAATGTCTCGCATTTCAAACAAAGCAATTAAAGGAATTGTCTCAATCGATTTTTCCTTTTTTTATCACAAATATATTCGTGTTTATACAACTGTCAAAGGGATGCCTGCGCATAAATACGAAAGCAAATCACTTCATTGATATGTTAGTCTTTCTTTAATTTTATTTGAAATCTGTAATTAATTATTTATAAACACCAGGCTACAAAGAAGGCGAATTGTTTGATGTTGGGAAATGATCTCTTAGAGAACTCCATTGATCCACATCTGCTATATATGTTAATTAGGGTTCGTTTGAAAATATGATGGGGTTCGTTCAGGAAATCGTTTAACTCCGGGAAATTGTCTTTTAGTGAACCGTATGCATCATATCCAAATAACCTGCTGTATGTTTCTGTGTGAATGAATGTCAACGTTTGTATACTTTGACAACGTATATAAGATATCAAAGTGTGTCATTGCCTCACAGTCAGACGCCTACAATAATGACATTCGAGGCTTCAATCTTACTGACAATTCGGGCAGAATGCATAAGAAATATTATATTGCAGTACCGAAACCTGATTTGGTATTGTACTACGAGGCGTGAAAAAAGTGGATATCGCGCGAGACCGAAGATCTAGAGAGATGTCAATCTTCCCGTGGATATCGCGCGAGAAAGAAGATCTAGAGAGATGTCAATCTTCCCGTGGATATAGCGCGAGACCGAAGATCTAGAGAGATGTCAATCTTCACACACGCATAGTAGACAATACCAAATCAGGTTTCGGTACTGCAAAATAATGTGCTATATGAATTCTGCCCGTATGATACTACAACATGATTGTCTGTTAAATCCAATATAACGTTTAAGTCAGAATAAAGAAAACATTTGTAATTTAATTAGCGTCTTAACGTCTCATAGACGTGAAATCATATCTTAATAGATGCACATGTATCTCATAGTTCAGTGACAGAACACCGTCTAAATGACTATATAGAAAACATGTTAGATCTTGATCGGGTTGCACTGTCGTTCAGACTTTTCATAGTGTTCCAATATCGTTATATCCTGGATGTGTGATTCTGAGTTGATGACTTCCAATGAAAGTGCTCAATGAATGCACAATGATTCAGCTACACGAAACCGATTGTAATACAAACCTCGGTGCATTTCGAATATATGGTATTGAACTTTGAAAATATAATTGGGAAATAAATACAATATTTGTTTTTGATACAGAAAATGTTTATGGCAAAATGGATTGTTTTCAAATTACACTTGGGAGCGGCTCTAACACTGTATTGTAACGAACTGTCACATGTACACTATGTGGGAGTAAAACATGCTTTTTAACCGCTTCAAGCTCAAATATATTGTTACGTCACCGTATCACACAATACGGTGTACTACGTTACTTGCATAATATGCTACACCCACGTCTGTGTTTACCTGAAAATGACATCGATTGGCTGAGGAGACTATGCCTATGCACCGACGTGCGTTATTCTGTTTGGGTCGTAAAGCCAAACAGTTCTATGACTTGGTATGCACAGTTTTTGCGTTGTTGGTAGAAAATAGTTCCCATTGAGCTAACTGTGGAATCCACGGTTTTATAATATTTCCATGTAATAAGTTAATAACAATGATCTTACTTTTGTCTTAAACAGGACACTGTCAAATTTATTCACGTATACGAGTCAGTGTAGGATAAAAGGAACAGGTTGGCATATCTGAACAGTGTAGGTTCAGATCATCTTGGCAACCTGCGCAGTCTTATTAGAATATACACACTTTTACAGAGTCTTCTAAAACACTTATGTAAGTAATATTTGAACAGTGTTGATCGTGATCAGACTATGCGGATGCACACGTCGATCTGGCTATGTTCATAGAAGCTAACCTGCACATTTGTTGTCCTGCACTGGCTCATATGATGTGTATACCATCAGTTTGAACTTCTTTGCTTATGTAACTTTTTACCATACACAGACAGTTTGCAGAAGGCGACTTTGAAAACATCTAGGCAAAAATATATAAAAGTTCATAAACGAAAGTATTATCATTGAATATATGTGCATACATTGTCATAAATGAAACAATCACCCAGGACGAGCAGTTTTTCCGGTTGCCACATGTTATTTAAAGCTCAAAATGTTTCTCTTTTTGGGAGAGTGTTAACATATTTGTGATATCATTATGTCATCATCTCGCTGACAATCTTTTCTTAAAGCCAAGGTAACGTTAAATGTTTTATTCCGTTTTCAACCTAAATTTTAACTAACATTTTATAACAACATTACTTAGTAAATCACATTATTATATCAAATAGAAAGTATTCGGATTTGATCTGTATTTTCGGGTTTAATTTTGTAGATAATTAAAATGGATGAGAGAACAAACTCTTAAAACATTCTTTTGGGAGCAAGTTTAACCACATTACAAAGGAAATAAAATCGGAAACCCTCTCTAAAAAGAATAATATGAAACATTTTGACCGAATGAATAAAATCTAATCTTTCAGGCGGCCCCTTTTGAAAAGATTAGATCAATTTCTTCTTTATACATAATACACAAAGAAATACTTATGTGATACTAATATGATAGGCGTCGGACTAAACAATGATGTTATTTCTTATTAAAATTAACGGGTTCATCAGGTGTTAGATAAAAGCAATAACAAATAAAAGTAAAAACAATGATTGTAGTACTTTGTTTCAGTTAGTGTTGCTTGGGTTTTGTATAGATTATTCAATCAAAATGTCTTTTATAATCGATTGCTTTCCTCAATAACCCATCATCGTAAATCAAAATATATTAAAACATAACAGATCAAACGTATTTTTAGATCATTTGTTACAGCTAGCGTTGCTTTGTTATTGTTACGAATAAACGACGATTTCCAACGCATAGGAATAAACAGGGAAATTGTCGTGAGAACGCCAAATTACAACAATAAATCATTCGTCGCAGTACTCATGTATTTCATTCTATATCGAACTGCATGGTTTTACTTCTCACGAATAAAATGTTCTAAATTAATATCATGCTTGTTTTATAAGCGTGCTGAATATACAGTTTATAAACTATGTGTGTTTAGTAAACAAATTAGAAAACAATATTTGAGCTGTACTTTAGAAAAAACAAACCAAACGGCCCTTGCGACATATGTGGATCAAGATCAAACTGTGAGTCCACGCAGTTTGGCCAGAGTCTGAATTACTTAGTGATTAGTCTAAGAATCATTACGCTTTAAGAAACCTCTGTCTTTTCAGATAAGACACCGTGTATACATGTGCAAAGTATTATCTAGACCACAAGTCGTCCGACACCCGCCATTGTTGCTTTTTCCAGAGCTACTCTCGTTTTTTATTTACCTTTCGTTTTGATGAAGCTATTCTCTTATCCCTGTCCTTAAGGCTCTCGCCGGGGGGTTGTTTGACCCAAATGATATAGGCAATGTGTGTGTATGAGGTGGCCATGGCAAGCATTGGTAACACATATTGTATACACAACAGAGAATAACTGTACCGACGTGCTGAAACCTCGTATTCCCAAGATTCCATGCATAATCCGAGGGAACCCGGCTCGTGCTCAAGATAGTTAATCTTGGATTGCAGATAAACCGGTAATGCTAACACTGCAGAAAGAATCCATATTGCAGCCATCATGACCCTTACCACCCTTCGTTTCAGTCTCGGGCTGAATGGTCTCGACACAACGTAATGCTTATCTAAAGTCATTGCCAACAAAGTAAACGATCTTTGCAGCACTGTTAAAACCTGCAAAAACATGACCAATGGACAAAGAAACGACCAGAATGGCCAGTAGAAAAATATCAGATTGCTAACCACTGTTGTTGGTACACATATCAATGTGACCAAAATATCACTTATGCACAAACTTCCAATGAAAATATTCGTGACACTTCCCTGTTTTCGTCTTAATATGCTGAAAATGATGGCAAAGTTCCCGCCCAGCGCAACGACAAATGACGCCGCGTACAAACACAAGAGCACGGGCTGTACCCAAGCATCTAACCCGTATGAGTCACCCATCGTGTTGCAAACACAATTCGTAGCATTTGAACAATTGTAGCCGTTAAAACACATTGTAATGTTTACACGTCTGTCTGTCCGATTCATTGCAGTTTCATCTGTTGATACTCAATGTTGAAAGTACACGTAAGAAATTAAACTTAATCCTTCGAAATGATATTAAATTCCTGCTGATCCGTGTTTTAAGGAGGTTTGTTCTTCGAAGAGGTTATTTCAAATGAATTAAAATATTCACCAACTTCGTGACATAATAGCTAACTTCTTATGTGATTACCGCACACGTATCAACACACGAATCGTCTGTTGCACTCGACTCAAGTGAACTAATGCCTCTAAAGACATTTCTAGTGATAACGAATACCAACGCGCCAAGAACTTCTTATCGATAATTTCGACATACTGTCTTGTATTCAGCAAATATACTTAGCGATTTTATAATCCGTGTTCCATGATAAAAACAAGTCTATATGACTGATCAATGACATTGGTCTTCAGGAATCCACCGTGACCGTTAAGCTAGTACGGACTTCAGTACTAAAAATAACACATACGCTTAGTTTCGAGATCGAACCATAGTAAAGCATATCAATATGTAGTATTTACTTGTCATTTTGGCGTTCAGGGTTGTGGGGAAGAATTTTGATTGGCTAGCAGTATGATAACAAATACAGTGGTGCAGTTGAAGAGCGTCGGCATGTCGTAACAAAGGTCTCGGGTTCGAATCCTGTGATGATTGGGTTCTGTCCTTTATATGTTTCTAAAGCAAACGCCGCGAGTACGGGTTCAGGCTCCAGGAAGCAGACATCGAGCGTGATTAATATAAACTGAAAGCCGTTTCGTACTTGATGTAAAATAAGTAAGTATAGACTTAACTAACTATACATACCAAAATGATTGCATATATTCCCAGGTAACATGGATTTATAGCTGAAATATATTGAATGGGTGAGTATGTTATGGTTTCAGAAGTCGACGTTACTTTATTCTTACATCATAAGTTGGCCCCTTTCTTAGTATCTGTATGTAGTCTACTTATTGCAGGTGAAGCTAGTCGCAACGTGGTCAAAGAACACTGATTTTTTTTATTATATAAATATGGTCGACGATCTGGACGTTTCTTTCATATACGGAATATCCTGAATAGACAAACAATTGAAACATACGGAGAATAAGTCCGCATTCTTAGAATTGAATAACTACCTATATTTCGCGTGTTTGTTTGTCTCCTGGGTTATTAACTGATTCACCTATCTATACAGAAATGAATATGTCGTTATACTTACCCCATACTCCTGAGCGTTAAGGATGGAATGTCATTAATACCAATTTGAAAGTACTTGGTATGGTCCGACCGGGGCTCGTACCCACATCCTCCCGCACACGCTCTTTCCCAGCACATGATTCACAAATACCATATTGTAGTTGGTCGGTCAATGTCGGTAGCTAGACAAAAGTGTGCATTTCAGCTTCGTGTCAACTGACACCTACCCACTTACCATATTTTGAAGACATGAAGATGAGTATTGAGTATTGAGAACAAATAAGTCACTATGCTATTTGACAAATTGCATGTCCGAAGTTATTACGCACAAGATACCAAAACAAACCATGTAAACAGCGGTAATCGCTTGTATGACTGGGTTAACTCTTTCTCAATTGCAGACGTATTCTGACGCGTTTGCAGTAGACGAATTTTGAAAACATTGTGACGAAGGGATACATTGCTTATACTGAGAAATTTCTCCATTTAATAGAATATTTTCAACTATTTACAATATTCATACTTTTATTGACAGGGATGTTATCTATATATATTTTAGAATATGTTTTCTGCTGCAGATTTTAATGTTTGTTGGAAACTGATTCAGGAATACAACTTATCGAACAAGAAATTTGATTGATCGCTCTCATATTTCATGTTTCTTACAGAGAAAGGAAATATTCCTGGTTCAACGTCTTTTGAGCAAATGAATAAAACATATCTAAGCTCTGCGAGAATCATTTACGTTTCAATCAAGCTCCTTGTCATAAGACAGTATTTATAGTATCTCCCATGTTTTCCCAGTGTAATGAACACATTATATCACAAATCTTCGACCTGCAGACGCTTGCGGACGCATCTGCAAAAGACCACATCTGAAACTATTGAAGCAAAACAAAGAAAGTGTTCTTAATGAGAAATTATCCTTTCGCAACAGTGTTTTCAACTTTTTTTAATTATTAGACTCTATACGTTCATTTATTGTTAGTTTTCATTTATTTATTTCTAGTTTTCAAAGTAGTCTGCTGCAAATGCACTGCATGAGGGAAAGGTTTAAATATCCTATAATGTAAAGGAGTTTTTATTTCCAACAAACGAACCGTACAACTTGATCATACTAGTAAGCGGTTTGCATACATGGGTGATTCAGAAGTGGGACATTTGTTATAATTTCGACATAAATCAAACCTGACAAAGAACCTGATTTTATCTTACATCTCTTACATTCATGTCAACTATTTGAATAATTGGTTTATACTGTGAGGGGGAATCCGCTGTGGTCGAGTGGTTAGCGTCGGGGATTTCGAAACCGGGTGTCCCGGGTTCGATCCCCAGTCGCGGCAATTCGGTCATGGTGGAGTACTCTTGGGCAAGGCACATTTTCTTGCCTAGTACTTGTTTGTTCACCCAGGGATCATGAATAATTAAATTTAAATGCGCGCTAAATGACCTTAGCTGTCGATGCGCCATAAAACAATATACATTCATTATACTGTGAGGGGAGGGGGCGCGGTAGTAACGTCAGTATGACGTCTCCGTTTGAAGTTAAATGCGCGAATAAATCATTTAATACACATTATATCAACACACATTTTGCATTAATTTTTGTAGTAGCTATTGCTAAAAGGCATTCCATAACAAATGTTCACCGACATGCTTTACATAGGACTTGGTACACATGACAATTCGTATAGTGAAAAACGACACCGGCCCCTTGTCCCTTGAAACGCCAGGACTAGCTCTCTTGCAAGTGATACTAGTTTCCAACTGACTTATCTCCTCCAACCATCAACACAATTGTATGTATACTAGTGATTGCTTTACACCTGGTGAACTCCATTGAATTATACTTTCCAAATATTATTTTGGTTTTTGTCTACATTGTGATATTAATTTATTATTAATAATAATAGCATTTCCCGCCGGAAGTCATGTAAGTTTAATATTGATGACGACATATAAGTAGCTCTTAATGTCGGTCTATTCGGGAAACATCTGTGGCAAGGTAATTTTAAAAATAAGCAAACACTTCATTTGTGTTTTGCATAGTTTGATTACTGGACAATTAGAGAAGCTATTTCTCACTTATCAGTAAAGTATTTAGTATATAGTCAGTCTGTATAACTAGCGAAATAGAACCAACTAAAACATAATTTGAGTTACTAATAATTTGACAATTAACCCTTTCTCGCACATGACAAATCTGCAGCGGACGATAATGCGCAAAGGAGAAATTGCTCATCGTGAGAAAATTCTCATTTTTAGCTCGTGTCTGTTTTTCGATGAAAAAATGTTTGGGTGATGTGATACCCATGGCGTCGATGTCGTCGTCGTCTGCGGCGTCGTCACAACACTTTAACTGTTTAGCTTGTCACTATAAAACGGTTAAACATTTTAAAATGAAACTTGGTACACATGTTCCTATGAACAATACGCATGTCTATACCAAGTCACATAACTGAATAATTATTCAGGAATACCCTTTATACGACTTAGAAAAATCAGATGAGCGTTTGCGATCGCTTGCGGCGTTCTTGTTCCATCTTGTTTTGAAAAGAAGTCTGCTGGGGATTCGTGCGCAGATGGGAAAGGGTTAACATAGCCAGATTCGTCCTTACATACGTGGTCTGAATGACTTGTTCTGCAAATAAATCATCCAATTAATTAGGTATTTAATAGACCAATGGAATGAATAACCATTTATTATTCCCAGACAACAATATATTTGCGCTGATACAAACCAGCTGCATATTTCATTAGTTATTACTCTTATTACTTGCACACAAATACGTGTGTACCGTCTTCTTGAATGAACACAATAATCTGGAAGATGGAAAACACTTTCGTATCTCTTGAACCACGCACCAGCAGTAGATGACATACAATTAAGTTCTGTGTCTTAATTAATGTAAATTTTTGCTAAAACGATATAACATCAGGAAGGTTTTCAAAATAGTTTAAGTCAAATCCCATGGTGATATGACTGAACGGATGCTTTATCCAGCCACATTATTAAAGCTATGTAAATTCATAAAATATGCTTTTGAAGAAAGAAATAGTCACATTCCTCCGTGAGGTTTTACACGATAACATAAACAGGAAAATGTTTTCACTAAATCAATTCTTTTCCATATTTTCTCGATTAACATTCTATAGAATCCTATTGTAGTAAATATGTCACGATATGAAATTTAAATTGAATTTGTATTTGTATTTGTATATGAAATTGAATTTGTATTTGTATTTGTAACAATGATGTACTTATTTTGTACAAGTTGAAAATAAAGTATCTACCTATCTACCTTTATTTTAGATACACAAAAAGCAAGCAGTTGCGTAGTAGGACATATCTCTCGTAGTTATCGTACGGTGAAACATTTTTAATATTGCTTAACCAATGCAAATTAAAAGTACCAGACACAGGAATTTACATTCACTGTTACGTAAATGGGTTAATATACTGGGACATGGATTTTCAGAAAATGCTACTTGTCCGGGACTGAGATTTTGCAATTAACGACTTGCCCGATGCGATTTACGACTTGTCCCAGACGTCGGGCTATGGGATTTGTACAGCCCTGAATGGACGTTTGGTTGTGGAATTTTCTATACGCACGTGTGTATTGTGCGTAATGGGCGGTACGGTAGGGCGTAACCATAGAAGAATGTTTTATACGCACTATCCTGTTTTTTAACAATTTACAGTGCTGATATTCTAAAATGGCAGGGCTGTACAAAAAAAAAATTCAGCCACTTGTCCTGCTAAGATTCTCACTTGTCCCACTTTTCTGCACATCAAGTTTAACATGCGACAAATTTCAGAATTGTGACTGGGCTACCAGCTTTCTTGAGTGTTTTAATTGTTATTTAGTGGGGGTTTTCTGTATAAAGATAACATTAAGAGCACACAATGTACATGATTTAAGGGTAGTGACCAATTCAAATAACATTATTGCAAAAGACCTGTAGTGCAGCATTCAGTTAAAAAAATTGAAATTTGGAAAAGAGATTATTTTTCACTACCGGTAGGTTATTTGTAATATTCTGCATACAATGTATGTATTTTATCCATATTATATTATTTACAAAAGATTCAAAAGCTATTGACAGAAATGTTAAACTTGAGACCACATAGTCAAATGATGCAATAGCACTTTTCAAATTGAAGATAACAAAATAATAAGGTCACCGATTTGGGTCCTTCACCGAAACAGGGCAGTGTACGATACTAGGGTCAGTTTTACAAAGAAAGACATATTAAATATTGAAATTTAAATGGACTCACGTGCATGCAATTTACGACAGTATTGTAAAAAGGAATAAAGTAACGTTTACCTTGATCTGCCTCATCAGATGACGAACATAAACGGGACGACAAACGACAAACTTACTTGAGCACGAAGTGTTCCATACGGATATTTATTGCCACTCAGTATCAGTAACCCGTCGTGAATCATACTATGTATTTAATTATCTTCTTCGAATCTGCAACCAACATGCCATGTGCTAAATGTACGCATCCCTTATGTGTCTTCTCCTCATCCGATTTTGAAAGGAATTCCCAGATTCGTCCAAATGAGATTCGTCAAGATGCAATAGCTCAATTCGTCACCGTTATAATTCAACTTTCCAAACGGCATTTGCAACAAAAGCACGTGACTTCATTCGTAGTAACGCATGCGCACTAAGAAACATTGTACGAAAAATACGCAGGAGGGGATTTCAACAGCCAAAAATAGTTTCGGAAGTTTAGAGTGATATACTATATGGTATATCACGCTTAAATCCCTCTTTGCGTTTAAAAGAAAAATTGTCAATAGCGTTAGAATAAGTTTTTGTAAATGAAGTCGAATCGTAAAATAATGGCTACCATGGGTGTAGTATTATGTGGCCTAAATACAGATTTCAACGAAATTTATTTTCAGAAATCGTAGATCCAACTTTTGACAGGATTGTTTCTCAACTGAACTTCCTGTTTATTCCGTATGATCATTGTTTGTTGAAGCGCGGTTACGACGAGGGATTTCGGTGCAGTGATTGTGAGTTCCATGCTCGGCCACTAGTAATATCCGATTATTAGTCAAATGCCAGTGAGAATATCGCCATTCGTCTTCATCTTTTGGACTTTTATAGTCTATATTGTAAGCAAGCCAGTTACATAGGAATAAAGTACTGTTAGTTACAGATGCATGAAAGCTAGAACATTATATGACTTGGGGAGCAGGATGCTTTGACATAGCTAGAACAACTGTTGGAAACGGCTTCATACTCTATGTAACAAAGCTCATTGGTCCGTACACAATATTGCATCCCCGAGGTAACACAATGTTGTCTCATTTGTCTTAAATGTTAATTCATCAGGCACTATTTCGAAATTAAATTAATACACCTTAGATAGTCCTCTAAAGGAGGCCATCACCTAACATTGATTTGAGAAAAAAAAAAGACCTCCAGAGGATTTGGTATTTATGTTACATTCTGTATTAATCACATTGCAGGCGATACAATTATACAAGAATGTCCACGTGGAAGACCATCTACATTCAATTTGTGATGAATTACAAATAATAAAAGGTCTGTAGTCGTTTTTACGAATGTATAATTCTTATATCATTAAAACTCTTTAATAATCGAATGTGTGACCACTTGATCTTCATCAAGATTAAAAAAATACAACAGAAATTTATGTGCAGTCCGTTTTTAGCTAACCTGTGCACGAAGTGCAAGGTGAGCTATTGTGATCACATTTTGTCAGGCGTCCGTCCGTCGTCAAGGTTTGCGCTTGTTAACACTCTACAGGCTAGATTTTGCATCCAATCTCCATGAAAGTTTATCGGAACATTCATCTCTATCAAGTCTTGGACAAGTTCGAAACTGGGGCCATATGAGGTCAAAAACTAGGCCATCAGGTCAAATTGAAGGGAAATCTTGTTAACACTCTGGAGGCCACATTTTCAACATGAGCATGTTGAAACTTTATTAGAATGTTTGTCTTGATGATATGTATGTCGAGTTCGAACTTGGGTCATGTCGGGTCAAAAATAGGTTACAAGGTCAAATTGAAGGAAAATCTTGTTAACACTCCAGAGGGCGGAATTTTTTGCTTCAGTAGTTTAAAATTTTGTTAGAATGTTTGTCTTAAAAATGTATAGGTCAAGTTCGAATATGGGTCATGCCGGGTTAAAAACTAGGTCCTAGGCCATAATTGAAGGGAAATCTTGTTAACACTATGCATTTCTAATTTGAGCATGATAAAACTTTGTCAGAATGTTTGTCTTAAAGATATCAAGGTCAAGTTCGAATATGGGTCGTATTTGGTCAGAAACTAGGTCACTAGGCCAAATTGAATGAGAATGTTTATCTAAATGATATCTAAGCCAAGTTCGAATATGGGTCATGTAGGGTCAAAAACTAGGTCACTAGGCCAAATTGATGGAAAATCTTGTTAACACTTTGGAAGCCGTATTTTTTGCTTCAGCAATTTGAAATTTTGTCAGAAGGATTGTTGGATTATATCTAGGTCAAGTTCGAATATGGGTCATATTTTGTCAGAAATAAGGTCAATAAAGGAAAATATTTTTCAAACTCCGGAAGCCGCACTTTTACTTTGAGCAAGTTGAAACTTTTTCAGAATGTTGTCTTGCTGATATCTAGTCCATGTTGGAATATGGGACATATCAGATAAAAAAATATAGATGACTAGGCCAAATGAAGGACAATTTGGTTAACCCTGTGGAGGTTGCATTCAGAATAATTGTCTTGATGTGTTTTGCATTGCAGTACATTGTATGATTAAGGTGAGCGAACTAAGGCCATGATGGCCCTATTGTTTAATGATATAAAGTGTTTTACTGACTTTTTTCCCTTTGGAAGACACAATATTCAAAGTATAATTTTTTAGATGAGCGTCATTGATCATGTAATATCTTTTCGATACCGATGTCCTCTAGATTTGACCTTTAATGCACCAGATAACGGCTTTAAATGGGGATTCCGGTAATTAATTTCCGTACACGTTTCTTGTTTTCACATTTGAAGGCTAACTTAAGTCTTAAACTGATTACTCATATCATGCATGTTATTGTGCTACTTGAGGCATTATTGTTTGCTAAACAGACTTTAAGATATCCGTACATATTTGAAAGCATTATTCTTAATATTATTGAAATTAATGCATGTTCCAGACAGAAAATGTAATACAATGAATACATAAATAAAACAGGAATAAGTATTGAACGCGAGTGTCACGTTTTCTTCTTATAATAAGTCCTATATGCCGATGTTAGTCAAAACAGTACGAAATGTGCACTATGCCAGGAAATATATCTAAATGTGTCTGTAAGTACTAGTAAATTTCGAACAGGAACACAATTAGTTGAACGCAGTGATCAAAGTATTAACATACAAGAAGCCTCTGGCAAACACAGTACATTAGGATACAATTCCGTGAATGCATACACAAATCTTTATATGAGCGTCGCTTTGAAAACACAAACAACCGTAAGGTATTCATGACCATTATTGATCCTGAACAGCCAGCGCAACCGCGCAGTCTGATCTGGTTCTGCTCTTTTAGCACATTTGTGATTTCAGATTATAAGTAACTTTAAAATCAATTAAGATCCTTTTACATTGGTGCGCAGGCATGCATTTTGCCATGCGTTTAATAGTTACGTTACGGTTTGATTTCCTGGAGAAACGTTTGTATACACCGGATATCACTGATAATGTTGGCTTTTAGATTTGGCAAGATCACGTTATCAGCAGAAATGTTGCCGCGTAATATTTTTTGCTATAAGGAGAACAGTGAAACACTTGATTTATTCATGCAACACATCGATTAATGGCTATGATTGGATAAAACATGGATGTCTAGCTACGTCAACTTGTTATAATCTCGTCAAGATAAGGACATCAGACTAACCTATAACCTTATACACCGTTATTTGACTCTTCCGAATTGAATGCACACAATGGCTAGAATGAAATATCTTGACAAAAACATTAGAGCATGAATGGGAATACGTCAAGCTGCTTAATAAAGTATTTTTTTCTTTTACCATAAGTGTAAGAAGCTGTCTGTTTCATGTGCGTGATAAAAGAGGGTACTACACTTTATTTGCAAAACACATGTGAAACTTCAATTTCCATTGCACATACTATCATTAGTTTGTACCAATTACGCATGATCTATATGTCCGGCGTCCATTAGAAGAGTGCCCATTACATGGCGTCTTCAAATAAGTCATTGCAGCGTAGTTTCAAACTTTGATCTGGTCTGTTATTGTATGTTTATCCGGATCTAGACTGTTATCAAAGGCTAACTTATACATTTGTCGCATTGGTTTAGAAGGAGATGTCGTTTGAAGCAAATAGTTCATTTGACCCTTGTTTTGGTGCCGCATAGTGGTTATCTTTTTGAACAAATCAATATGGCTTGACCAACATTAATTAGAAGGTCGGTCTTTCATGGAACATCTCTGCCATCAAAGTTCTGTATATAATTTAAATCGTTGAACAATCTTGAAGTAGGACAACTTTCCTTTTAAGTTTGACAGAAATTGGTCCAGTTGATATGGATGAGATGTCATTTGATTCTAAACATTAATTTTACCCATTTTGTGATGCCACCTACATGCTATGTACCAATCAGCATGTATTGTAAAAAATAAGTAGAGGTTCACAGAAGGAACATTTTAAAATAATTATTTTGAAAACAGACACGCACATTTCAAAATAATGGAATTTAAAACAAAAGTTGTCGGAGGACAATATAGCTCGCCTATCAGGGCCATCGTCTATCAGGGCCTACTTCAGAACAGTTATAGCATTGGTAAAAGTCTATAACTATAACCCATCATTCCCAGTCTTGCACACAAAGGTTTTACCAAAAAGGGGCACAATTCAGCAGTCAACATATATTCCAGGACTTGACATACACGGTCATCTAATGACCCTGAATAAGTGTGTGAAGTTTCAAAGCAACAGCCTACACATTGTCTGAGGAAAGGCCTTGCACGCAAAGGTTTGACCAAAATTTAAGTCCAAAAAGGGGCCCAATTCAGTCAAAATCCATTCTAGAGTTATGGGGCTTAACAAACAATGTCATCTAATGACCCTGAATAAGTGTGTGAAGTTTCAAAGCAACAGCATACACAGTGTCTGTGAAAAGGCCTTGCACGCAAATATTTGACCAACATTCTAAGTCCAAAAAGGGGAACAATTCAGTCAAAACCCATTCCAGAGTTATGGGACTTGACATACAAGGTCATCTAATGACCCTGAATAAGTGTGTGAAGTTTCAAAGCAACCGCATACACAGTGTCTGAGAAAAGATCTTGCACGCAAATGTACGCCAACGCCAACGCGGACGCCGGGGTGATTACATAAGCTCCCCTATTTCTTCAAATAGGCGAGCTAAAAAGGCATTCTGCCCCTTTTCTGAATACGCTAGGCTGCCATGTTTTTCAACCAATCAATATTGCTTGAACATGTTTTGTAGAGGGTCACACAAGGAACATTTCTATCAAATTATACGTGTGAAAGCTCGATCAGAAGGCTCGAGCGAAGCACGCCTATAGGTTACCCGTACGAAGACATCATAAATGATCAAACAACGAGAATTCAGTACAATCTTAATGTTTTTCACATATAAAATCTCAACCCCATAGGACAATTTCTCGGCCATTTTGTTTCCGGTTATACCGGACTGAAACAATATCTTCGTAATCTATTTATTTCGTACTCCATATACTGAGCAGTATACATTGTAAGTATTATGAATGTTTACACTTTGAAAAGGGTGGATTATTTGAACATTAAAACAGTTAAATGTTTCGTATCTGTCATTCTATAACTACCGCCTCGGTGGGGTTGTGGTAGAACGTCCGCCTCGGGTGCGGGAGACCGTAGGCTCGATTACCGTTTGGGTCATACCAAATACTTTAAAAATGGTAATAATTGCTGCCCTAATGGTTGCGGGGTTAGCATTACGACTGACTGGATTGTGTCAGGATAAATTGACCTGTGGTACTGGTAACTTACCAAGGAAATATAAAACTGAAGAAATTCTAAAAACGGCGTCAAACACCAAACAATCAATCAATCAATACCATACTAATTGCTATGGAAACTTTCCAGCATATATACTACGTCTTTATAAATTATGTAAGTAAATGCCCACAATTGTATGTATATATATATATGTTTTGTCCTTTGGGTTGCTATTTTCTCCGTGTGGGTGTAAATGGTACATATATAAATGCTTTGTAACTATTGTAGTTGTTAGACATATCGTAATCTTCTGTGATATTGCCCCAGGACAGTGTGGGAAGATGAGAAATGGCACAAATAGGCGTTTTCCCTTCTTTCAACATTGTTGTTATACCTGTTCTATTTTGTTCATATTTCAAACATTTCCATGAAACGATTTTGACGACGGTTAATGGCAAGACTTATATACACATTAATTATATTGCAAATTTGTATGTGTGTTTGCTTGGTTAGTTCCTTTTCTCTGCAGTGCTCCTGTCAGTCCGCAGTGTATATGCAATTATATCCCCATGGGCTGGAAGCCTTAAGGAATTGAAAGAATTGTCAAATTTTATAAAAACAATTATTTCATTACTGGTTTTATAAAGGGTATAATCCATATAGAACATGAACTGTCATTACTGAGTCAGGCAGAATGTTGATGGAGGCCCTTGTAAATTAATGGGGGCCCTGAAAGTGTGACATGTTTTCCTATCCTTTTTTATATATATATAATACTCGACTTCTGCTAAACGTATTGGTCTACCGAATTCACTGCAAAGGAAAATAAATATGTAGCTATGGGAACTTTGTATTACATTATTTGACCGGTTTCCACACGAAGGAATGTTTGAGTTAGTAGTTTATTAATACGATTGGAATTTAGGAGAAATTGAAATAATGGATGCATTTTAAATGTTCACTCCGCCTACTGTCACACAATTGAGATCCCTCGCGGATTGTAATTGTTCTTTCTATTATAAACTTTGGGGGACGAATTTAACTCTTTCGCTGCAATTACACGCTTTTGCAAACCATGCAGATTCAGATGAGAGAGCTCGTGACGAGATGTCACTCCTGAAATCGGAATTGTTTGCCAATTAGACATCAAATTGGTCATGTTAGACGAAAAATGGAGTGGTCCAAATTCCAACATGGATCAGTCGACTAAATGAAATTCGGCAGTTGAAGAGTTAAATTGTGTCGCCTGTCTCGGCAGAACAACACTCATGTAGCATCTCGTCGTCGCAGTTTGTCGTTTTGTCTGTACATTATTTAGTAATTCCAGGCGAAATGTTAGTAACTACAAGCTATATTTTTATGATTCTGATGTTTCGAGTCAAATTAAGGAAAATTGTAAGATTTATAATATAGAGTTCATATAAAAATAACTTTTGGTGTCTATATCATAGCACTGTCAATTCGCGTGTATTTTAAGATGATTTAGTTATATATACTTTCTCTTGTCTTTATGGGAAAACTGCAACGCAATAGACAGACACCCTGTCTGGTTTTTCTAAGTTTTATCAGAAAAGAAAACAGTTATTTTCATCTAAGGTTGCGGCTACATGTCTATTAAGTCAATGCTTAAAACACAATCCCGTCTGAATTCAGTCAAGATCCCAGTTCCTGCATTTAAAAGCATTACAGACAGACAACTAAATATTTACTGAAGAGTTTGCTACCATGTTTTAAATACACATCGAATGACAATTTGATCGCCAATACATCCAACACAGCGACCAACCATGTAATTAAAATTGAATAAATATAACTTTTGAAAAATATACATAAGCACCACTTCTTTTTTTAAAAAGGTGAAGAAAAGCATTTATGGATCGGGATCATTTGAGGCGCACTGTTCGATAAAGGTACCATTCTATACTTATTATACAGAAATATGCAGCCTTTTTCACGAAGGACTGGACAAACATTTCAGAGCATATACTTTCTTAACTGTACTCGTCAATATGCTGGAGGTGCTAACATCCAATATAGATATTGCAACATAAAGGTAACATATCTAGAATCTCTTTTTGCTGATGAAATGTTACCATCACATTATTTTTAGACATTTTGCCAATAACAGTTTTCGTTATAAGTATGTGACAAATGACAGGTTTTTTTGAAAATTGGTGATAGAAAATAAAATGATGATCAAAAACTTTTGAACATCATCTTCTTTGTTAAAAGAATAATAAAACAACTCTCAACCTTAAACAATACGTTGTTTTTGGTCTATAGACTAACTGTAGTAATTCAATGAAATCGAAAATATGGCACAGTAGTGGCGTGTAGAAAATCCTGCAAAGTAATAGGCAGTATCTCGGTGTAGGATTTGCGATTTTCAATATATATAGGCATATACGATAATGCGATCTCCAACTCAATTCGTCTACACTTTCAACATTGATCGCTAATTGAGGCTAGAACGTACAGACGTGTCTAACTTGTACACTGCATGACATCGTGTCCTGTAAACCTTTGTAAACCGGTCTTATCATCTAGACGCTTTCATATATTGCAACAACTACACAATAAAGTGTTTACTAGTCCGCGACTTATATTTTAAAAGCTTTTCGGAAATGACAAGGGGGCAGATTTATTGTTAGAAAAAAATCAAATTTAAATGTCTTGAACATATTACAATTGTGTTTGTTTAAAAACACTTAGTTATGACACATCTAAAATGAAATAAATATGATGTTTTAAGTATTTGCAGTTTCTTTATTTTGACTCGAATTAATTTTTTATTGTCTTATTTACGAAGACAAAAGTGTCCCTGCTAGACTTGCTGCAGACTGTTATGTGTCAATATCGAGATAAAAATCACGTCGAATTCTCCTTTTAATAGCAATTTTAACTTACTGAATGTTATTTTCATGTTCAAAGAGATGTCTTGATTTGTGTAGAATTCATTTAATAATGTTAATCCAATAGGAACTGTTTCTAAGCTAAATATAGTGACCTTTAACATCGATTTTCGCGCATGCGCATTTCGATATGAAGAAGCGAGTGGTCAAAATATTATTTTATTTTAGAGAAGTATCAACATAAACTGGTAACATAAACAAAAATAAGACATATTTCATGAAAATATGTCACAAATATACGCCTGTTTATCGGTCGTGAACGTCAAAACGCTTTTTCCTCAGTTCGTGACCTAGTTTCATGTTGCCAAAATATAAAGGGAAGTAACCGGAAGTAAAATGTAAACTTAGAAAAGTGACGAGTTATGCAGACAAAAAATGTCGCTCTAAAAAATTGATTTTTTTTTTATACTTCACGAAACGAGTGCATGGACCGAATGTAGGAGAAAGAAAGATAATATAGAAATGCTTTTTTCTCTCTCGAATGCAGTGGAATAAAACATGCACTAAAGCTTTGCCTGATTTCTTGTTCACTTTCTCGATGTCACGACTCGATCTTGACACTAGGTCAACATTTCGAAAGAATGCTAAAACACCTAATATTACAGATAGATAGCTAATATTACACACTTAAATGATTAAATATATGTGATAGTAAATGTTTATTTGGCTTGAAACAAACTCTGATAAACAATAATTTTAGAAATAAAGAAAATTTGGTCTTTCGCACCCAATTAATTTCATCCTTGCTACCTTTTAAATAATAATGAGACTCGCAACTGGCATTTCTCTTGCGCCATACATATAGTCTCCGCAATAATTTAGTATTCTTGGACCAATTCCGTCAAGTCCTACAGATTTTTTAACATTCAAGCTATCTAGATGCTTTTTGACATCAAACGTATTGATGTGCTTTATTTCGAAAGTGACGTCTGACGTCAATGTCGCATTGATATGACGTTGAAGTTTTGTGAAATGGTCTGTAACGAGCACAGTTTTTTTTAATGATATTAGAAATGTTTACAAAATGTTTGATCAGTTCATTTAAAATATTTGGACACCCTGAGATATTGGAGTTTTCAACTTTTATAATATCAGGAATAGTTAAACCATGCCTGCTTTTACTTGAGCAGGTTATATTATTCAAATTTTTCCATAAATAACTAGGGCTCTTGTTTTCTTTAATGGCATCATTGTAAAAATTCTTTTTGCTATGTTTAAGCATCGATGACACTTTATTCCTTTGTATTTTATAAGCATCAAAATGTTTATTTTTGTGTAGATTATCACGCTTAAGAATAGCTTCTTTTATATCAGAGTTAAACCAAGCTGGTTGTGAACTATATTTAACTCGTTTTTCTTTTATTGGGGCATGTTTTGTGAGCACGGTGTTTGATACTGAAAAGAACATTTCGAGTGCTTCATTTGGATTCGAAACAGACTCAACTAGTTCTATATGCGATTTGGAGAGATCAGTAAGAAAATGAGATTCTGAGAATGTTTTAAAGCATCGATATTTTATAGTTTGATGTTGATATTTTTTCAGTTTAATTTTATTGGTATTTCTTGTAAAACATATTGGAAAGTGATCGCTTATACATAACGCAGGCACGTGTACATCAGATATAAGATCAGATCGAGTGCTGTATATATGATCAATTATTGTCGAACTTGATTTCGTAATTCTTGTAGGCAATTTAATCATTTGATTCAAATCATACCTCAATATAATTTCACCCCAAAGTTTATTGGCATAATTTGGTACATCCCCGTGCATAGAAAAGCTGATATTGAAGTCTCCTAAGAGATGTGCCTCAATATTCAATTGATCGATTCTAACTAATTGAGATTCAAAAGTATAAATCCAATCTTGTTTACTATCTGGTGGACGATACAAAAAGTTCAAAATAAATGGTTTACATGTAGGTAGATTGATTTCAATCCATATTGATTCAATGTCGTCCGTTTCTAAATCAAAACGTCTCTTATATGGAATTGTGATTCGAATAAAATACACCTCCCCCTTTTTTACTCTGTCTGTCTCTTCTTTCAAAATTAAAATTTGGAATACATAATTCATTTTTGTTTGTATTAGACGTTAAAAAAGTTTCTACAATACCCAAAATATCGCAACTGTTTTTCTGACTTAATATGTATTTTAATTCGTCTAATTTAGGAAGAATATGTTGAATATTTAGACTCCCGATGTGCAACCCTTTGGTATTGAAAGAAAAAGTATCATTGTGCTTCGATGTGCGATTTTCAGTAATAATGGGACATGGATTACTAGGTTGATTACTGGCAATTTTATTGATATCAATATTTTGCGTCATGTTATTTTCGCTGTAAGATGTCGCCATAGTTTGTAGAATCTACCTGTAGCACTTTGGGACCTTGCTAAGTTAGCCTCGTTCTGAGAAATCTATACATATGCATGAGGATATATTAAGAAGGGCCTATTGTCCGATTGGTGTTACGATAATGTTGTAAATTAGATCCCTTTTTCTTTGGCTTTTCCTTAATGAATAAGAACCGGTAATACATCATTTTGGCTCCAGGGGAATCCAATGTTTTGACGTTGCTCCAATTTGATGCACCAATGCGTATTGTACTAATTGACATATGGAAGTCAACCCGCAGAAAACGAAAATAGTTGTATTTAAAAATGGTAGGCAATAATCAAAAAAATAATGTTGGTATAACAATAATAATCAAATTGAAATTGTACAATATTTTATCTATGTATATGTTTTCTAGAAAGTTGTCCGATTCTATGGCTTGTTAAGGGGAAAGAAGCTAGTCATATCAAACATTTTTCAAACTGTTTGATTCTAAAGTTTAGTTTAAACATATTTTATTACCAAAATAACATGTAATGTTAACACACATACATATTTATACATAGTTTAACAATTATATAAAGGCAAAAGGGTCTGGCCACAAGTTCTCTCAAATTAGGAAAGGCTATTCCCTAAAATTTAAATTACACATTTAAAATGTTTTCTATATGACAATAAATGTTTTTTTAAGACATTTATTCCGTTCCAGTTTTGAAATTTTTACACGAAAATGCTCATATTTATTAATTAGTCAAAGAAAAAGAAAGAAAATCTACACACAGGTATTTACAAATAGAAATAAATGATAATCTGGAAACAAATTGTGAAGAAAAAAGTTCAAATATATGTAATCAATAGTAGTCTTCGATTAACGATTGGAGAGTTACACTAATCACTATCAATTGATATATAGAAAATTCTGTTTATGAAGAAAGAAAAAATGAAAATAAATTGATATATATGTTAGCTGAAATTCCAAGGAAGGATAGAGTCGGCTTTTTGACAGCTATTCTTTATCTTAGAACCTGCAGATTAAGCCAACAATTAATAGATATTTTTAAAATATTTCTGTTTCTTTAATAAATGTTTGCACAGCTATATTTTTGTGGTAATTCAGGTTTTGTGATCCATAAAATGATAAATTAACACCTAGCGGATGATAATTGAGAAGATTAGGAAAAAAAGTTAATCTGTGTTGGTTATATGTATTACATATGTAGAAAAAATGCTCCCTATCTTCAATAGTATTTCTACAACTGCAAATAACACTTTTTGATAGATGATTAGTGTATAAAGGAGATTAAAGGTCACTGCAGTTGTTGCGGAGTCTTGCGTGAATTATTGAAAATATGGGCATTAACCAATAGAATACTATTTTGGAACAGTTGAGACAGCAAACAGTTGGAGGAGTCTGGACTTAAACATAGGAAGAGATTGTAAAGTCTTCAATTTAAAAGGCAGGTTATTCCATAGTGACACAGCAGATGGTATGAATGAGGTCGCAAACAATTCAGTACGACGAGCAACTATATCTTTAGTATGGGCATTATGTAATCTGTTCTCTCAGCTAAGGACGAATGAAATATGTCGGCTAAATAATTTGGTGTAAGACCATTTACAAATGTGTACGTTAAAACAAGTTTGTGATATGTACGTCTGTCATTTAAGGTTAACTGTCTTATTTCATTATAAATGTTCACAAGTGAAGAAGATCATGTTTAATCCGTTACTATTCGGGATGTATATATATATATATATTAATATATCTATAGGTGCTACCTATTTACGAAAAAAACGCAAGAAATTAAAGAGCATAGTTTGGCCATAAAAAAGGATTTATAAGTAATTGACTAGACAATAATAATGTTAATGTCATGTTTCTTGCATTATCAAAACATATTTGGAATTCGTATTGCTGTTGTCTATTATTTGAACAGAAAATAATAAAGTAAACACTTTCAGAAAATCAAGGAATACATTTATAATGAACGAGGTTAAAACATGAGGGCCAAGATGATCCTTAATCGATCACCTGCATTATGGTAAAGAAGCAAATAGATCAGTCCTTTTCTGATGCCACCTGTCGACTGCCTTTTTCAACCAGTCAATATGACTGTAACAAATTATGTAAGGGGTCACATTTCTGCTAAACCCTTTCCCTATTAGAGACGGTTTCTGAGGCATATGCAACAGACGATTTAGGAAAAGATTGTCGCCACAAGAACAATTGCTCCTTATGAGAAAGTTATCCTTTTGCCACAAGGTTTGATAAATAATTATACTTTGAATGAGTGAGTCAATAGCTCATGTATAGGAATTTGGGGTCTTTCATGTTGTTACCACTTTTTTGAGGGAAACGACGTCGCTCCATTGACGTTACTTCAAGATGAAGTGTAACGGAAATGACGTCACGTCCTTCTTTGGCTACGATACAGTCAAAATTAAGTTTCGGGCGTAGAAGGCTAATGCTGTCGTTTTTTTGACGAACGGGAAAACATATTTCTTACAGATTTCAATTTATTTTTAACTTTTCGTACAAATGTTAATTCCCACATAACAGCACTTTAATGATCTTAAATATCGATTTAAAAAAAAAATGATTAAAAAGACGACAATAATTTTCAATCTGTGTTTTTCTGCTCATTTTATACATACCCAAAATACCGATTTTAAAAAAAATGATTAAAAAGCCGACAATAATTTTCAATCTGTGTTTTACGTCTGTTTTTTATACATATCCAAAATGGCGGCCCCCAAGGATTTTTCCAGTTTCATTTCAGAAAGCTTCATGGGTTATTGAAAAAAAAAAAAAACATCTCACAGCTGTTACCTATAAGCGAAAAAACCCATTTATGGTTTTTTTTCGTATTAAAAGAATCACAGCAAATTTTAAATTACACGCTCTCATCATGCCAAGTACTTTGAACGCCTAGCTTATTATTTGATTCATATGATCCCGACATTTATCATTGCTAGAAAAAGTCAGGCTAAGACGTTTATGACTTTCGAAATCTGAATTGAAATACCATTAAAAAACAAATTAGGTTTAGGAGTAATTTTATTTGAAAATCAGAGCTTCGGTCTTGTTCGGATTAAATGTTACTAACCGTCTCTTTTTCCCAATTAGAAATAACGAGAAAGCCATGGTTTAAGATATTCTCTATCCTCAATATCATCGATAGAACTGGCGGAACAAGCAAGAGAGGTATCATCCGCGAATAGTCTGGCAATACTAAGGAGGTTTTCAGATATGTCATTTAGATACACTAAAAAACATGGCATCAAGAACAGAGCCCTTGACCTTGACGTACTTGTGCTTACGATGACTGATTTCTGTCAGTGTTTCAGATCATCTTCCACCCATTTCAAAAGAGACCTTTATGCCAGACTCTATCGAATGCTTTTGAGATGTCAAAAAATACCATACATAAACTTTGTTTAGAATATATAGACGTAACTATTTGGTGTGATATATTTCTAATAATGGGTGAGTTGTGGATTGACCTTTTAGAAATCCTGATTATTTTTCATATATCAAGCCATTAGAATTAAGATAATTATATATATATTTGTGGACACATCTTTCCATGAGTTTACCAGTACCGCTAAATAAAAATATTAGTCGATAATTACTAATGCTAGACTTATCTCCCTGTTTGTATAATGGTATAACAACTGATTGTTTCCACTTATTTGGAAAACCACCATTTTCTAGTGACTTGTTGAAAAGCTTGCATACAAGTTTTGAGAAGCTATACATTGTGTGTTTAATCAATTTGTGGCTGATTTGAATATTAGAAAGACGACATCCTGTTTTATTGGAGAAAATGGGTAGAAATACAACACTATCATCTATCGGCGAAATAGAACTAAAATATTCATTAAGACATTCAGCCTTTTCTTCGTTTGTTAAATGAGAAACATCGGAGTTATTTTCTATAGTTCAGAACTGGGATAGAATCTGATTTATTTTTGTTACTGATAAGACTTCGAAGGTGTTTCCAATCCTTTTTAGGATTCTCAGAACGCGTGTTAATTACAGATTCTTCGATTTTACTGAAAACTTTTGCTTAGCAAATTTCTCCAAGTTATTTACTTTGTTTCTTAATGTCTTGTGTTTTTCCCAGTTAATAATACGTCTATGTCCAGAGTCGTACAAGATCTGTAATTAGGTCGAATGGTAATTGTCTTAGAGGGAATACATTGTGGCATAAGGTTAAATATTATCGCGTTAAACGATCACAACTTTTATTTAGGTTTAATGTATCAATGAAATCCCAGTTTTCATTGTCAATTAATCGGTTAAGATCAGCAACATTAGCTCTTTCATCAAGCCATACTTTACGTTTGGTACAATAAATAAGTATATTGTCAAAACCATTAAGTACTAGAGTAAAGGTGATAAATTGTAAGAAATACGGGTAAGGGTTTCAAAAACATTACTAAGGTTGTTTAGTGAGCTGGTATGATTTAAATGACGTTCATTAGGGTTTAATATATCTTTATTAAGATCTCCAACAAAAACTATATTAGAACATGATTCGAAAGCTCGTTCAACTTATGTTAAATATATCTCAAAAATTTACACATGTTCCAGGAGGTCTATATACAGTACATAAGATGAATTTAGAGGATCCGTATTTGATTTCAACCGACATATATTGTCAAAATATAAGTTGACGTTTTCGGGTTGTTTCGCAGGTGACAGTGTCTTAACTGAGACTGTGTACAATGTGAACGATATATAAAAAGTTCCTCGGGCTACCTGGCCTCTGTTGATATGTGACGAAGTATCAACTATATGGTCTCGGCTCAAGCTGCCTTTGGTATGTGGTTTCAACTGTCAACGGTGTTGAAACTATCTGATCAGCGTAAGGACCTGGGTAAAACAGTATATATGTTAAGGGATGCTATATAAGTAAATATAAAAATGTCAAATCTGAAAAAAAAGTTCGAACAACTCCTGTAAAGGATTAACCGTAACGTAGCGAGTTATGCTGCAGTCATGTGAACATGTATGAAACAAGCCAAAAGCCGAGCGCCAAGCACGAACGTCACATCCTACGGTGGATATAAAATCTTCACAAAATGCCTGGCGCACAGATACTGTTTCAAATTGCTCTTAACAATTGTCGCGTCCCACATCAAAATTCCAGCCGACATAGCACAATTTAAAACATAAGGCAAAATAGAAGTGTATTGTACAGATCGATGCTCTTCCTTAGAGTATTATGAATAGGACAAGAAAAAGGCGCATGAACATATTCCAATCCGATCGAAGATGCTCCTAGGTAGTTTAAAACACAGTATTGTCTGCATAATTCGATATACCACAATAACATCATATGTAACAATTTCACAAACAAAAACTATCATAAATATTCTACATTCATACAAACGTGTTTCTAGTGTGAAAGGTATATGTATACGTTAATTCACATCAACCTACACTGTATATATAAACGGTAATGTACACACATGTGTATATGTACATTTAGACAGGGATACACATATAAGCAGTTTACATCATCCTTTGTTGCAAAATACAACAGTAAATGGTTTAACATATACATTGACCATTACTGGTTCAGACAAAACCGCAATTCATGCCGTCCAATCAGTCACAGCATTGTTAAAGATAAGACACATTCTTTCGAATTATTGGTATTATGAGGCAATTGAAAAACAATTATGTGAAAGGAGAAGCGTATCATTTTCATATAATACAAATCATACATTTTTTTTTAAGTTTCTTTTAAATCATTTTTATTTATTGGTTCTAAGTTAGTTTTTTCAGATTGAGGTGGAAGAGTCTTAAATGGTACTTTTCATACATAAACAGAAACCTTAGATAATAAATTAAATACGTGTCTTGTGCATGAAGTGCATGCAACTTGTTAAATGAGAAACTATATTTCGTCTTCAAGCATGTATTTAAATATAATAGAAGGCCTATCATACAGTTCATGATAAGCACTATAATCTCATTCTCAGTAAATCACAATGTATTTTTTTGTTTAATTTTACAAACAAGTTAAGTGTGTTTTCAATAAGGGGACTTCAACAATAGGATGTCGTTTGTGAAACCGGTTGACACGTAACGTTATTAGACCTAAGAAAGTTATAACTAAACTCGGGAGCCACTCTGCGTATCATGTATATACAACACAAGTCAGTATAAACTCGCAACACGCAGATCGAGATCATGCTGGTTTTTCAAGCGATGTATTTACTGTTTCCCATCCTTTACCAGTACAACCCCATCTGTAGTCCATGCTCCTTCTAGCTTGTTATCTTTCACAAGGATCCTTACCAGATAATACACCTTGGTAGATCCTCATTAAGAAATACTATTTTATGATTCAATTGTTTAAGCTTGGCCTTAATTCTTATAATGTTCTGTCTTGCACGAAAACTAGTGAATTTTATTATAATGTCTCTGGGTTTTGTGCTTGAAGGCTGTGTCTTCCTACCCGATGTGTCAATTTCCTAGAGGGTCGAATGAGGTTCAATTGCAGACGCAATGTTCATGAATTTTGATTCTACAGATTCACCGTTTGCCTCCGGTATTCCAGAAAGACGGAGACAATTCCGTCTGCTATATTGTTCGCTTCTGTCCGCCTAAGACTAAGAAAGTTATAACTAAAATCGGTAGCCACTCTCCGTATCATGTATATACAAAACAAGTCAGTATAAACTTGCAACACGCAGATCGAGATCATGCTGGTTTTTCAAGAGATGTATTTTCTGTTTCCCATCCTTTACCCCATCTGTAGTCCATGCTCCTTCTAGCTTTTTATCTTTCACAAGGATCCTTACCAGATAATACACCTTGGTAGATCCTCATTAAGAAAAACTATTTTATGATTCAATTGGCCTTAATCCTTATAATGTTCTGTCTCGCACGAAAACTAGTGAATTCTATTATAATGTCTCTGGGTTTTGTGCTTGAAGGCTGTGTCTTCCTACCCGATGTGTCAATTTCCTAGAGTGTCGAATGAGGTTCAATTGCAGACGCAATGTTCATGACTTTTGATTCTACAGATTCACCGTTTGCCTCCGGTATTCCAGAAAGACGGAGACAATTCCGTCTGCTATATTGTTCGCTTCTGTCCGCCTAAGACTCGGGGGCTTACACTTTACATTTGAGAGTTATATTTTCTTCTTCTAGGGTGTGTATTCGGTCCTTTAGTGCAACAACAACACTATCAACACTATTGGACACCATGCTAGCCATTTGTTGCTCAAATGTATCTTTCAATACCAGTGTCATTTGATCTATCTGATCCTGTGTCAATGTTACATTCATAAGAGTATTGTTTTTCACTTTATCAATCATAGTTGTCTCTTCAGTAATACTTAAATCAAACACATGCTTGGATTTATTAAGCGCGAGCTGGTCTGCTGGAGATGAAAACACCCTCTTTATAGAACCTGGTGGTACCTTTGATTCTAAATAAGTCCTATACTATTATCGCTCAGAAATTTAGTGTCTTGGTAAAATTGAAACTACGGAATGCAATTGTATGCTTGTAAGCGTTATATGACTGCACCCTTTAACTATGTTAACAATGTCATACTTGCAGACAGTGGGAAATACCCTTTATACATTTAAGCTTCAAAAAGATGCACTAAATACCAGTTTAAAATAACTGATATGCCAAATGAACGTTATATCAAAAAATGTTATAATATATATGCTTTAATAGTTAGTTGAAAATAGATATTTTAATTGGGTGACTAAAGTAAGAAATTATTTGTCATTACATGGTTTGGGCCATGTACATGTATTGGAGAGTCAGTCCGTATTGTTAAAACATTGATAAACTCGAATATTATCGTTACTTTAAACCAGATTTATCGTCTGAGGCTTACTTGTCATTGGTTGAATTTAGCAAGTTTAGAAAACGCTTTGTTGCATTTAAAGCCTTGGCACATTGTCTTATGATTAAAAAGGGGCGCCATCTAGGCATTGAAAGGGATCGAAGGTATTGTTTATACTACTATGTGTATACTGAATATAAATACCATTACATTCTCCCATGTCCCTTTTTTTATATATAATGATCTGCGTCATAAATTTGTTCCGAAAATGTTCTACACTTTTCCTAATTTTAATAAATGATATATTATAATGGCAAGTAAGGACCAGGTCATAGTCAGAAACTTATCTTTGTTTAGCTATCATGCCATGAGTAAGACAAATTTTGAACTGAATAACGTTTAACTATTATTATATATGGCAACAACACACTGTTAATATTTTGTTTTACTTGTACTTTGCTGTATGTTAAATACTATGTATTGATTCCACATCCCCACCTTTTTTTTAGATAACCTGAGCTGAAGGCTCAAAGTGATCTATTCTGATCTATTCTGATCACTCTCTGTTCGGCATCGGCGTCAGTCGTCCGTCCGTCGGCCGTAGTTAATTTGTATCTTTAAACAACATCCCCTTAATCACTGGACCAATACAAACACAACTTTATATGTTCCTTTGGTAGTCCTCTTTGCAATATTTAAAATATTTCTCTTATGAAGTCGTTTGATGGATTCCAATATAATTTAATAGAAATGTTATTTCGGTGACCATCTATAAATATTGTTCAAACCATACTGATTCGTTGAAAACATAGCAGTCAGGAAAAGAGACAATTTGTATTTAAATTACGTTCTTATGAAAGTACTTGGTGGTTTTTTTCATGATAAATGTGTAGAAATGTTCCTTTAGTAACCCTCTACAACATACAACAATGCTTGGTTGAAAGCATACAGGTGGCATCAGAGACGGGGGTGAAATTCACCTTCAAATGACATCTTCTCCTTATCCACTGGACAAATTTCAGCCAAATTAATAGGACTCTTCCAAACGGGGTCCTCTTTCAAAATTGTTTCAAAATAAATCAATAGAACACTGTTGTTGCTGCGCCATCAGAAAGTGAAAAAAAAATGCTAGACATAACTTTAAAATTCTTCTTCTCTGAATCCGCTTGTATGATTCCAAGAACATTTGGTAAAAATGGTCATTGAGTGACCGTTTACAAACATTGTTCAGGCAATGTTGATTGGTCGAAAAACATTGCCTCCGGATGCCATCAGAAAATGGACAAAATGACAAAACTTCAAACAAATCCATTCTTATTAAAGGTCTCGTTTGATTTCAAAATAGTTTATGGGAAATGTTCCGTTAATGACACTGTGCATACTGTGGTTAATCCTTATGTGTTGGTTGAAAAAGATAGCTGCAAGGCGTATTCAGAAAAGGGACAAAATGAATTGTTAGCTTCAAACGACATCTCCTCCTTAACCAATTGACCGATAGCAGCGAAACTTCACAGGAATATTCCTGTGGTGCTCTTCTTTCGAATTGTTCAAAGATTTAGTGCAATATTACAAATGACATTTACTGATAAGCTGTGTCATTTGCAGTTCATTCCAACTCTTGATCAATTTGTACCTTAATTAGCAGTATCATTTGCTACTAATTTCGTAATTTAAAGTACGTTACGTGATTTTATTTGTGCTTGTTTATAAAAGCATTGCTGTTTTCCAGTTTTGCTTACATTGAAAGCTAAACTATCAATATAATTATATTATGAAAGTAGTTTGCAGTCCGCCATTTTGAATCGCCATTTTGAACTATTAAGCGACATTTAAACGATGGCCAGCATATTTCTTTCGGATTCAGCATACCCAAAGTTTAAAATGCAGGCTTTACATATCCGATAATCTGCAAGATAAATACATTATATATAGACGTGATCATTGCATACTTTATAAACCAGAAGCTGACCAAAATACAATTTTGTTTCAGATAATGGTGTTGTTGCGATCACTTGCTTGAGTTGCCATAATGTCCGTAAACCCAAGTTGTGTAATACGACTGTCACATGCAGGCAAGGAGATGTAATGTAACCAACAATACACGTGTCATGTTTTTTAATGTTGCGGGCAACGTTAATTCAGTCATTTACAGACACTTAATTGTATGTAACTAGAAACTGTGTATGCTTGCGTTTCTTAATACATACTCTATCTATACTATCTCTATCGGAAATTTAAGTTTCTAAATATTAATAATTTTGTACGCAAGTTTCATTATTTTTATTATATAAATATTTTTAAACATCGCTAGTGTCTGTTACACCTGTACAGTCTAGACCTAAAGCAATATCATCAAATTAATAAAGAAACTACAAACATTTCGTCTTAATATCCCGATCAGACTGCGCGGACACACAAACTGATCTTTGTATTCCATGGTGGCAAATTCCAAATGTATACCGGTAGTTCAGCATGGAAAAAAATGGTTAAAAACAATATTGATTATATTAATTACATTATATAAGTATTTCCAGTAAGAGGACTCTGAACAAAAGCTATTAATTAATAAAAAAAATTCTCCTAATAACCATGATGTGAACATTACATTCGTGAATGTCTGACCTGTTCCTTTGTGAACCAATGGTTAATAATGTGACTGCTCCTTCCGAAATTGTTTGAAAAAATGCAATAATGTTCAAATTGCATACTTGAGCCGTCAGTCGAGAAAACCAACATTCTGGCCTCTGCGTAATGTATCGACCCAGATCAGCCTGCACAGTCCGCGAAGACTGATCCAGCCCGACACATTCCGTCTCAATGGGATAGAGGTATAGAGAAATGTTTGCAGAACCAGAAAAAACATAAGAGGCGAAAAGTGTCTGTCTAGGTTAGCCTGCGCGGCATGCTTAGGCCGATCCAGGTCGATACTTTACGCAGGGTCCATAAAGTTGGTTTTCTCTCGGGACGGCTCACTTGTTTGTCAGTATGAATGATTATATCCGTTCTAGAAATTAAGCATGCTTTACAGACTAGTTGTCAAACAGGAAACTCCTGAAAATCTATTTGTTTGTGACTGAACCCAAATACGGACACAATAGTCTACATTACGAGGGTTAACCAATATGTAAATTTACCAACCCAATTATAGGTTCAGTATCACCAGTCTTTTACTTGATTCCCTAGAGCATGCCTGTTAAATACATTCATACGTCGCTTAATAACATTTCGTGAAAAAGGCAATATCACACTTATGTAGACGCTTGTCATCTAAGGAAAAAGTAGGGTTGCATGTATGTCATGTCTTTACAACAGAGCTCAGACAAACCGCATTTTATTCCTTTGTATTAATAATGAAGATGATGAGATTCGTGATAAAATACCACTAGCGAGGTTTTAGGAGCCATATGTTATTAACCTAGACTATTTCATTACTAACTGTCCGAAACAGAAGGTTTTCATCCATTCAAAGTAGCAGCGTAAGCTTTTATTTCCGGGTTCCTTTTTAAGTTCCAGTGATTCCGAAAGTTGGGTGGGATGTCATCTCTCAAATAGATAACATTGGACACAATTTATTTTAAAAAAGAAGATTTTCTCAGTACGGATGTTTTCCTGAATAAAGACATATCAACAATGAGTCGAACCAGTAGAGCTCACTTGGGCTACTCAATGAGGGTCATGGTAGAACTCTAGAATCCTTGTTTGATACTCAAACCCTATGTCGTGGGTAGCCAAAGGAATCGTCTCCGTAACAACACAGGATTGATTTAGTAAAAAGACCCCCCCCCCCCCCCCCCCCCCTTCTTATCTAGCCTTGTAATCATGGAATTTAGCAAGCTCGGGCAATTATCTACAAAAGTGTTAATAATGCAAAGTTGATTAAGAGACGTTCAATGCAGACGAAACATATTAACTCCTTGCACCGAAGTGATGGTATAAAAATACACATTTTGCATGAAATCCTTCCCATTCGTATCAAAACAAGTGATCTACTCCCGAATGATCGTGCGAATTATGACAAAATGATATTGTTTTATCACATAACTTGCACTCCAGGAGTGACATAAAGCAGTGACATAAATATCATATGTAACTAGTTACATAAATAGCCGACTCACAGCACGTACGTGACGTCACTCCAGTGTGACGTCACTTTAAATGACAGCATATTGTTTACAATTGTTCTGAATTTTGGCATTTATTAAAAATATTGTTTAAAGAGAATAAATCTCGATAAATGAAATGTTATAAGTGCCTTGTTGCTAATTGTGTATAAAATCAAAAGGTTATTGATAGGGACTATTTTTTACAGTGGAAGTATGTATTAGAACTTCGGGGTGAACTTCGGTCACTTTTTATATGAGGGCGAAGAAAGATAGATTTAAAGATTGAAAACAATCTTTTTATGGTGTTATGTGATAAATAGAATCTTACATTCGTGCTTATTTGATATTGTTTTTATGAAACTCGTCGACTGAAACGAATATGACGCTCGGCAGAGCCTCGCGTCATATTATTTCAGTCGACTCGTTTCATAAAAACAATATCAAATAAGCACTCATGTAAGATCCTCTATTTATTGCATATAAACCCAATATGTTATTGCTGTAGTTTATATTACGATAGTTTATTCATATTCAATAAATCGTCCATGTTTAAAACCATAACCTATGTGCTTGTATACTGGAAAGTACTCTTTAAACGTATTTGAATCACGCGCCAGGAAAATTCATTGCTTTTGACAAACAATGATGACCAAGATTAACATGGCCTGCGTAAAGTCGGTTCAGGATATTCGCAAATTGTGAGCGAACCCTTTGCCAATGCATTGCAAAGTCCGGAGTTTGAAGTGTAACGACCAACACAGAAGTTAACAACGTGCATGGTCGATCACTGATGATGACCCCGGTGCAATTAGTTTTTCGTTTAATCTGGTTGTCCGCGCCAGTTTAAACTTTCAACATCATTTCAAGTATATCACGGCTGCATGTCACTTATTCAAGAACCCCGGGTTAACAAACTAATACGAGGTTAAGGAATTCGTCTCGCCCACGCACGCCTGTACGATCACTGTTTCAGAAGAGTCGCCACTCTCCGTCTACAATAAATAGCTTTTCACCTCTGACAACAACTTTATATCAGATAAGATCCACGTTAAACGAAATTCGACATTCGGAGCTATTGAAAACCTTTGTTATTTACAATGAAATACATGTACATATTTTTATAGTCCATATTTGTTCAAAATAATGACCCAGAGGCACCAGTGATAGCCGTTTGGCTAGCTGGCGAAATAGGAAGATCCTGGTCCCCGCAATATTGTCTTGATCTTGTCGTAAAATTCAGAAGATCCATTTTCGTGCAACGTGACTGGATTGGAAGTCATTTTAGTGCATGTTTTTGGGATGCCAACAAGGAGATGCAACTAGGTCAATATTGTTTTAACTCTTATATACGAGTGTGTGACATGAAGGAATTATCAACCTAGATATAACCTGTGCATTCTAACTATTTATTATTATTAATTCCATCACTACCACGATGGGAGGTACTGGTCCAGCGTCAGACCACTAGTCTCTTAAGCCAAAGACCCTGGTTTAAAATCTCGTTATGACTAAATGTTTTGTTACACACCTTGGTGCAAGTATTGGCTTGAGTATCTAGCGAAGAGATAACGTGTAGTTAATTTAAGTTGTACGACAGGTCTATACATTTAAAATAAAAATACACTAACATATATGTGTTATTGTCCAACAGGGTTGTTTCACTAAACGGCCATCAAGCGACACAGATCGTCTCAGAAGTAAGTGTTAATGTACTGGTAACTGTAACTCTCCTTTACGGAAATGTAAGTTCTAATGTACTGAAAACTGTACCTATCTTTTACAGAAATGTAAGTTCTAATGTATAGGAAAGTAGATGTGTACATGGAATCGTTAGTTGTAATGTACTAGTAAGTGTAACTCATCTTGTTTTACGCCGTATTCAACAGTACATAGGTTATATCACGGCATTTCCTGGGTAAATGACAAGTTCTACCGGTAGTACGTATCCCGACACTGATCACGCAACCTTTAATGCCAAGTAGGAAAGCCGTTAATGCAGTTTTTAAATTCACATAGTTAATTGAGATGAATGTACACACAACGTCTAACTGGTCGAAGTCGCGTATTACGAACGTGCGCCATATGTATGGTAGATCTTAGCAAGTTGTTTAAAAAACTAAAATAAAAATTAAAAACAGGTTTGAATTTAAACGTTTCTACAACTTGTTGATATGGCAAGAAGGAATGTATGTATTTGGCACAGATGTTCCATAGTCGGCTAAAAGAAGCCTTGGAGGAAATCCGTACAGTAAAGGTAATACCAATTTCGTTAAATCGTTTCTCTGGTTCAATTACCATTTCGACTGATACATCAACGACTTGTTAACACGCTTCATTCTCCATTTACACTGTGTCCCGGATCGAATCCCCGCGGCACTACGGTCATGGTGGAGTGCCCTTGGGCAAGGCACATTTTCTAGCCTAGTACTGGTTTGTTTACCCAGGGATCATGAATAAGTGAACTGTCGCCGTGATATAACTGAAATAATGTTGAAAGCGGCGTAAAACCCAAATAAATAAAAATAATAAAAAAAAAATTCCATTTACACTATATTACTATATGTAATTGCTTTTAGCTCATCTGTGCACCTGTCAGGCGTCTGTCCCCGTCGTGCGTCGTGCGGTGCGCGTCGTGCTTAGGCAACAATTGCCTTGTTTCTTCATGAAAGTTTATCAGAACATGTATCTCCATCAAATCTTGGACAAGTTCGAAACTCGACCATATAATGTCAAAAACTTTATCAAAATGCTTGTCTTGATATTATGTAGGTCAAGTTCGAATATGGGTCATGTCGGGTTAAAAAGTAAATCACTAGGCCAAATTGAAGGGAAATCTGGTTTGTACTATAGAAGACGCAGGTTTTGGTATCAAAGTAAATACACAATCACAAGCAGTGGAAAAACGTGTGTACAATGGGCTAGTATTTTATCAAAGGATTTTCACTCAGCTTCCAAGTTTCCGGACGAGACCATCTTAGAAGCTGGAAGTAAATGCAGAGACCCGACTGGTGGTTTATTTCCTACATCGGTTATATTGTAGAGACACATTTCCTAAAGGTAACGCATATATATTCATTGAAGGATAGAGACCTCCCGAACCGCAATACAATGTACTGACTAACGCGTTCGCTATGGAAAACCCAAGAGTTGAGCATCGTTGGTGTGTTTACTTGCATAATTAGAAACGGTTAATGGTGGGATAACAGGAAGTAAATTGGAAGTAGTCGGACGGTGACAGTTCTTTAAGACAGGTAGTTTTTCTTGGTTTAATCGAATTTTATCTTTAAAAAAATCCGTCAAAACCAGTAAAGAACGAACTTAATTACTTGGATGTTTTTAAACGACGAACTTTAGTATAAATATGTTTAAAGGTCAATTTCGTAGGGAATTATTATATAGATCACAATAAAAACACTTTATAATTATCATTTTTTAATATTTCGACTTCTTAAGGTTATATTTAACAAAGATCACACACAATGTTGCGTCCCAACATGGTGATTAAATTCAACTGTTCACATTCGTGTCTCATACATTCCAGCGTCCAAACATGATGATTAATTTTAACTGTTCATAATCGTATCGCTACATTCCAAACGCTTCTGTGAATTGGAAAAAAATAGTGTTTCTGTATCCGTTGTCTTAATTAAGAACCTGTGGCCCCGAGATAATTGACATACCAACATAACATGCAATAAGGAGATAAGCTATCAATTTCGAAATCTATTCTGTCTTGAATTCAGGTAAAGGACACCCATGGTGTTATCTAGACCAGCATATGGACTGGGAATAGGGTGCTATTCCATATTGTCAAGGTAAATAAAGTATTTTTTAAAACTATCAATTGATTTTTGCTCACCCAAAGAAATTGTTGACTGTCTTTAATATTTTGTGCTTTTATACTCTTAGCATTAAACGAAATACCGACTCAACATGGTATTGCGTATTTAGAGCACTGAAAGTTGATCTTTCTCAGCCATATTATACCGATTAGTAACATTTCTTATCATGTAAAACCGGTTCAAGACCCTCGCATCAACGCTCTCCTTATCACATTGTGACAAGTATGCAATACAAATAATACTATTTATTTAAGCGAAAATACACTTTGCTGTTATATATAGCCATTCAGGTACCTCACGATTCGACGTTACTAAATTCATTTTTTCGGGGGAAATACATTCCAGCCACAATCAAAGTAAATATTGGTATTGTATTCTTTGATATTGCTCCTTCTATTTTCAACATGGAAAAAGGATACAATATCTAGGATATTGATAGCATTGCTATTGCCCTCAGATTATTTTCACGTGCTGCCTATGACGGAAGGATTAACATAGAGTAACGTTACAAAGCGCTCCCATCCAAGCTTTGAAAAGTGTAAGACAAGTTTACAATGTTAACATCGTTTGTAAACGCACATATAACATATATATACATATAACATATATACATATAACATATATACATATAACATATATACATATAACATATATAAAAAAATAGTGTTTTTTACAAACATAACATATGTATAGAACAAAAATTACCTACATCAAACATATTGTATATATCATTTACATTAGTTTTGCATAACAGACAATTCTCTATTGTTTTCATCATATAATTAAATTTTTCTAAACTTGGCCATGCTTGATATAGATTAAACCTTTTGCGTAAAACAGTATATTTGGGACAGCATGACATGAAGTAATATTCGCTTTATACAGATTTAGAGTTACATAATGGCACACTCTTTCTTCTCTAATAATACCATTATGGCACACTCTTTCTTCTCTAATAATACCATTATGTCTCCCCTTTTCTATTTCCAGATGATGGGAGGATCTTGGTAATTGCTTTTGTAGACATTCGTTTGTTGTAATACGTAGGTAGTTTTCGAATTGGAATTTAGTTTTAAACATTCTATAATAAAATAATTTATTCGATTCATTTAGTTTTGCATGCCATACTTGTATATAATTGTCTCTTATGCGTTGTTTTAACATGCTTTTGTAACTAAATTTTGTATTGTAGTTTTGTAAAAGATAGTTGTGTTATTTTTAACTTAGAGCTCCAGCTCTTATTAAAGGAATACTCTAATTGTTTCGAAAAAGCTTTATGAACTAAGGAATCATGTTTTTTCATAACTTAAGCCAGTACATAATTGATCTTTCTTTACTTAATGTAGATAACGGGTAACGTCCAAGCTCGCCATACACGGCCACGTTTGGTGTTTGCTTAGATACTCCGAGCAATTGCATATAAAACTTAATTTGTAGCTTATCGACCTCTGTGTATTAATATATTCCCCTAATCTCGGCCCCGTAAAGCAAAATTAATGTCACCATTGTTTCGAAAATAGTTAGTTTTGTTTTAATATCAAGATGTAATCTTTCAAAAAGTGAAAAGATATTGTGATATGCTTTGTTGGCTCTTTACTGAAAATAACATATTACCAGTATAATGTAAAGTTATACCAAGATTGTAAAATGCCGGTAATATTTCAATCTGCTGGTTATCAATTGTCCAATTAAAGTTGCACTCTTATAGAAATTCATGTGTGAATATAAATAAAGTGTACACAAGTCAACTGTTATAAAAAATAACTCGGTTCATTGAAGCACAGATACACAATAAGTGTGTTTATCTAGTGTTAAAGCATTATACAATTATGCTGTGTATGGGATATAGATGATTTCAGGTATGTCACAGAAAACTAACATTCTCTTATTTCCTTGTGACATACCGTAAATCATCTAATAAACAACAGCATAATTAGTTTAGCACTAGATAAACATTTACTTGACCGCCTCGATGATGTTGTGGTAGAGCGTCCACCTCGGATGCGGGCGGTCACAGGTTTGATCCCTTACCGGGTCATACCACATTAAAATTGATAGTAAAGCTGCCTTCCGTGGCGCTGAGCATTACGACTGACTGGCTGATGTCAGGATAAATAGACCAGTAGCACTGGTAACTAACCCAGGAAACTACGTGATATAACATAAAACATGTTGAAAGCGGAGTTTAACACCAAACAATAAACATTAACGTATTGCGTAAGTAATTTCAGGTATGTCACAGAAAACTATGGAAACAAGATATTGTTAGTTGTCTGTGACTTTCCATAAACAGCATTTATATTACTTTAAAATTGATTGATTGGGGTTTAATACCGTTTTTAACAATTTCTCAGTCATATCACGGCGTCCAGTTCACCTACACATGTGTTTCCTGGTTTTCTCACACCAGTACTCCACACAACAATCTTCCCAAGCAACTGGCTGCTTTTCCACATAGACTTAGCCCATTGGTGGAAGACGAATGACGCATGTCGCAATGACTTTTGTCAAACATCGGAAAGAAAGTTTGCCGAGCCGGGATTCGAACTCACAACCCCTGGATTGACAGCCCGCGTCGTTACCGACTGAGCTACCGGGACTCGACTATTACTTTAAAAGCACTAGATACACATACTTATGTGTATACAATGTATATGCCTCATTGAACTGAGTGTGTTTTTATAACAGTTATGTATATTTTATCTCAACACGGTTTGTATATGACATCCAACTTTTAAATACATTCCGGAATGAAAATGTACATGAACGGCTCCGTTTTTAAAATCCTGAAATCTTGGAGAAAAGTATAATTTGTGAGTGTGGGCTCTTGGGTAACATGTTTGTGGTTAATCCCAAACCCATTCAGCTTCTTACTTTTTAAAAAATCGATTTGAACTTTTTTTACATGAGTTTTCTTCCCTCTGGATATACATGCCACTTTAAAGTCATGATTTGATTTCCTTTTCTCAAAAATGCATATTTTTGTTTTATTGATATTTATTGTCATAGACGACCGTTTCGAGTATGCGTTGATATTGTTCAACTGTTGCTAGTGGTAAAAAGTGCTGTATCGTCTGCAAAGATTAGCATAAATAAAGAGAATTAATCTAAATTTGAATCCGTCAAATGTTCAATATCTATTATATCGCTTACATCATTAATAAAAAAAGTAGGAACAAAATGGGATAAGGGATCACCTTGTTTTAAACCTACCGATACGTCGAAAAAGTCAGAGAAAGTGCTATTTCCGTCTATTTTTATACAAGATTTTACGTTACTATAAATAGACTTAAACATATTCACCATCTTACAGCTAATGCCCAACTTGATTTATTTTGCCCACAATATATTTCAATTAATCAAAACAAACGCCTACTCATCGTCGATAAAAGCCCTATACAATTACGTTTTTTTGCTCATACATTTTGTATAAAGGTATGTAAAAGATATATACAGTCTACAGTACCACTCATATCTTAATCCAAACTGAGACTCGTTCAATAATTGTTGAGACACGCACCAGTCGTTTATCCTATTACGTAAATATAGTGAGAACAGTTTACCTAAGGTATTTACTAGTCTAATGCGCCGATAGTTGTTCGGATGTGTTGGGTCAGCCTTTCTGTGAATGGGTACAATTATTCCTCTATCCCACAATTTACCTTGGTTTATCTTAGTTTAGGTACCAATTTAGGCTTCCGCCTCTTGGGTCTATTTTGTCTTTGGGATTTTTTTCCCAGGCAGGTTGTTCCATGGATTTATTATTCTTTGGGAAAAGAAATACTTTCTTATATCAGTTCTGCAGTGGCACTTATATAATTTGTAGTTGTGGCCTCTTGTTTTGGTTTGATGAAAATGGAATAGCTTATTTACTTCGACTTTGTCTATATTATTTATTATTTTATAGGTTTGCACCATATCTGCTCTTAATCGTCTATATTTTAGAGTCGGTAATCCTAGTTCTTTTAGTCTTTCTGGATATTCTTTGGTCTTTAATTCAGGTATTAGTTTTGTTGCTCTTTTGTGTACGTTTTCCAAAAGTATTTCCTCCCTTTTATTAATGACTGACCATACTGAGCTTCCGTATTCCAGATGTGGTCTTACTAGACTTTTAAAATGGATTAAAAGAATCTCTCCATAAAGCTGAAAGATCTTTTGATTATACCAAGCATCTGGTTTGCTTTTTTTACTTTAGTATTTATGTGTTGTACGAATTTTAGATTGGTGTCGACTATGATGCCTAGGTCTTTTTCCTCATTTCTTTTTCATTATTTCTTTCCCTTCCATGTACTATTTGTTTTCTGGGTCATGGTCAAGATGAAGATGTTTGCATTTCTTTTTGTTGAACTTTAAAAGCCACGTATCTGACCAGTTAGTTAATGAAATCATTGTCATTGTATTTTGTGTGGGACAGTATCAAAAGCTTTCTGGAAGTCCAGGTAAATAACATCCATGGTTTTGGTTTTCATCTATGTAATTTGTCCAGTCTTCCAAAACTTCTAAAAGTTGTGTCTGGCAAGATCTGCCACTTCTAAAACCGTGTTGGTGTTTGGTAAAAAGATCATTTGATTCCATATGTTATTGTCCGTATAGATATTTCCATCTTTGTCAGTAATAGTTTGGATTTTTTCTTTAATTTTGGTCTTTGATTGGACAAATTTCCAGAAGATTTTCGTATCCGTTTTCATTTTCTTGGCTATCGTCTTCTCGTAGTTGAACTTTGCTCCCCTAATTGTATAACTGGCTTCAGTTTTTGCCTTCTCATAGTGTCCCTTTGCTACCGGGTTTAAGCTGTATTTAAATTTCTTCCATAAAGTTCTTTTTCTTTTGACTGCCTGAAGAGGTTGTTTGTTCATCCATTGGGTGTCAAATTTCCTAGGAGCAGAGATGCACACAGTTTTCATTGACATCCTCATGGATCAACAGTTGATTCCACTTGATATTTGATAGATCATTGTTTATTGCAATGTAAGTACCTTCCCAATATGATAGCTTTGTATCGTTGTATGTTTTTACATTATTTACATTGTTAATTTCAACCTCTAAGACCTAATGGTCACTGTTCCCAAGAGGTGCATTGTGGGTTATACCGCTGATTAAACCTTTCTCATTAGTAAATATTGAATCCAGAACATTTGGTGTATCGTCACCTCTGAATCCTGTCGTTGTTTTAACATTTTGATATAAATAATTGTCTCTTACTTTCTCCAAAAATAGTGTTGACAAGTGATCTTTGTCATTTGCGTTTGGACTACGGTAAGTACATGAGAACAGAATGTTTCTTGTTTTCGAATTCGATTCCAATGTTACCTGTTTCAATAAGGTTGTTTTTGGTGTTGTCCAATTGGAAAGATTTCAAATTGCTGTTTGTGTAGATTAAACATCCTCTTTCTGTTTGTCCTTTATCTGGGCAATGATAGATATTATATCCCTCGATGCACCACTCGACAGAGTCATATTCAACATTGATTTTATATTTAGGGAATGTTTCAGTGATTGCTATAATGTCATACTGTTTTTCCTTTATTAGGGATTTGAGCTCACTCATTTTATTTAATAAACAATCTGCATTTGTATACATAACATTGAGATTGGATTTATTTACATTTTTTTAAAAAATAAAACACTTGTCCTATGCTTTTTTCTAAATTCAGAGTTCTGTTCTTTTGGATTAGTTTTCCTCCAATAACTGTTCCACCAAGAGCCTCGTTATCTACTGAGTCGTCACTATTTAATGATTCTTGGCTTCCGCTGTAGTATTTCATCGATGACAGCAGATTTTGAGGTTTAGGTTGTTGTGACAACAATTGATGTTTAATTGATGGATCATCTACTTGCATTGTAAGATCGGCTTCATCGATGTCGGGTATAGTAACATTGTTGTACTTTGTCCTATTGGCTTGATTGTCTCCGTTATCTTTTTGTTTATAGCGGTGTAACCTTCTTTGTTTATTTTCTTCTCTTTGTCTTGGTGTTAGGTCCTTGGTGACGATACATTTATTGAATTCGTTTGTTTTTGGCAGGGTTTTGATCGGATGGGCCTTTTCAATAATATTTTTCCTGTGTTTTTTGTTGTTCAAGACTACTTTAACTGGACGTACCTTGCCTTCTCCTGGTTTGCCTATTCTGAAGGTAACATTAGTATCAATTTCGTCTACACCTATATGATTGCATAGCGATTTAAATTTTGAAGTATCCTATGTTTTCGTGTTTGGCTTGTTGAGCTGCTACTCTCTCCTAAGTTAAAAACTACTACATTTAGTGCTCGATTTTTCTGATCTTCTATTTCTCTTACTTTATTTCTTACGTCTTGTTAGAGAGTAGATTTTATTTCTTTTCTTATTTCTTCTATCAGTTTGGGTGTTATGCTTTCAATGTTTGTTTTGATTTTGCAGTCCATCTGCTCATCTAATTTCAACACTTTGTCTTCTACTTTTGTTATCCTAATATTTGTTGTTTCCTCAATCGACTTGAATTGTTGCGAGAGGATTGTCATGCAAGGAAAGTTTCGTTTGCAGCCGTTGCAAGTCCATTTTAAATTGTGACTAGTGTCTTCTTTTAATGTTTCTGCCAGTCTATGCGAAACATTTGTGCAGTACATGCAGTAGCTTAATTCACAGACACTGCATGCTATGTGACTTGGTTTGTCTGTTATTAATATTTCACATTTCGGACATGTGTTGCTCCCAACACGGGCTCTTTTGGCCGTCTTATTCCTAATTATTGGTGTTGAACAGAACGGTGTTGCCATGTCTTTTTTCTATATCCCCCTTTTTTTCCTTTTTTGAAACAGGGATTCCCTATTTCAAGTATGTTTATAGTACTTATTTTATGATATATATAAACGTATTATGTGTTACCAGTTATGATGTACGCCTTAGTGGTATCCCTTGCTAGTTTTGTTGTAATTGTTGATGTAAAAGTTAATGTAAGACAGGGCTTCCCTATCGTACCGTTTGACGTTTGTTTCTTTTTGTTTTTCGCGTTTAAGGAATTCATGTGTTGGTTACAGGGATTCCCTATTACCATTTATAATTTATTGATTGGGAAAGACATGCAAGTCAGCCTGAATTTTTAATAATTATCACTAGAACATGGATTCCCTATTCTAATTGCTTGATTCGTCGCTGTATTCCACTTGGTGTTTAATTTTTAGAATTTTGTGTAGCTAAAGTAAGGAAAGATGAGTTCCTGGGTGAATTCCGTCGAGATACAGGTTAAAGTTCTTTGTATATTTTACTCTCGTATCACTTTTCTTTTTGCTAGATCTTATAATGTCTTGTGACAGATTGGGCGTCAGAATGTTGTTTAATTCGTCAAGTTTCTGATTAGGGTGGTCTATTGAGGAATACAGGGTTGTTTCTTGGCTAGCAAAAGCTTGACGATCGTTACATCCCTTGTGCCTGTTCCATGCCACAATAGAGTAATAAGGTCACTTTAGGAAAATACTTTTTGCATGTCTATTACAGCGAGATATGTCTGATTTAAGGTATTTATATTTTACAATTAGCTGGTCGACTTTTTCAAAGATGTTTCCCTCAAATGCAGTTTCTATACTTTTGCCTTTTTTATTGGTTAGTTCACAAGGTTGAAAACAAATGAAAACAAGTGGGTGGTTTGCCAATCTTATATCGGTTAAGAACTGGCGACGAAAATGAAATCATCAATAGTAGTTCCACTTCTGGAGATGATACAGATTCAGAATATTTTATAGACTCAAACTTTACAAAGTTTATGGTCATTTACAAATATACAAGAAAAAATTATATATGTGTGTATCAAGGAAAGAATGGTCTCAATATAGTTTTGGAGGACAAACTGCTTTGTCATATTAGAAGCTTTAAAAAGGTAATAGCCAACTATACCATGCAGATGAATATGTAGTAAAAGACATATGGCATATCATATCACTTTATTTACATACACATATGCATGCTGCCACATATCGTATTATCATATCCAAACAATGTCAAAGACATACGGAAACTAAAGTATAACATGTACATACGTGTCTATACGGAGTTCACCATTATATTTGGGAGTGATTTCTCTTTCATTGAATCGTCCTTTACTATCCGATATAAGAAGGTTTTCCCTCAACCTTCTAGGTATTGACCTGTGAACCCCTTCTTCTACCGACTTGCCTATTTCTTTGTTTAATTTGGATACGGACATCTGTATCTAAGATTAATTCTAAGAATAATTCAATATGGCGGCCATGGGACGATCCAATTGAGAAAAAATGAAGAAGTTGATTTAGTCAAATACAAGCTAATAAAAATGTCTACTTCCCTAAAATTACATTCTGTCTATTCCTTAGATCTCCATCATTATTTGTGCACACTAAATTAAACTAATAATTGTATACTGATGTTTAGCAGTAGATTACAATGGATTTTCGTAAGGAAATTTCCTCCATAAAATATTTTCACGTCTTGACCGGAAGCGGGTGGAAGCGGAAGCAAAATGATGGGTAAGTGCCTGATTTAAATATCTTGTTAACATTATTGTAAGATAAGGAGAAATTATGGTATTAGCGTCGATTAGAAAATCGGCCACATTACCTGTGAAATACGCACTTTTGTTTCTTTAAAGGCATGTAATGGTTTTAATTATTTCTGCATCGGTAAAAGGGCGATCCAGTTCATCAACCGATAATAAGCTATCTCTAGAAAATGTCTGATCCGTGCTGTGCGTGTCCGTTGAGGACTCTTCACTACATAGCGTTTTTGAAAAAGTCTACACAGTCTTGTGTGTTTATGTCAGTGTTAGCACTTTTCTTGCATTATTTTGATGTATTGATATATTGCCAGAAATGTCTAGGTTCGTTTGTTGTCATAATAGAAATTCTTGCCTTTTCTTTGTTGTTATAAAGTTGTCGTTTTTTTCGTTTATATTGTACATATTTTTGTCTCTGCGTCAAGAAATTCATTTTGTTTGCTTCACTTTTAGCAATTAAATAGTCAACAACGCTCGTGCCTTTATGACGCGTATTAACATTACTCATTATTTTTACTCAATGTTATTAGTTTATACCCAAAACTGTTTACCTGGTCGCTACGTGACCTTCTCGTCGATAAATCTCCCGTGCATTCACAGGGCGGTACATGGACAAAGCGGTCCAAATTATCATAAAGTATATAATCCGGTCGACTTCCTGTCTTCCGTTAAATACACCTCACCCATCTGACTGTATTTTCTGGCATTTCTGTCTAAGATTTCAAAGAAATCACACTGATAAGCATATAATTTGCGTTTTTATAAACAGATGAATCTTCCGGTTGCACGTAGCAGGCACAAATAAAACTATCATTCTCAAACTGAAATACTCCTTTTTCAACTTAATCCAAACTACTCCTTTTTGGTCGATATTTCATATGTCTATTTTATTTTTAAATCTTGATCTGTAGTATATCATAATACCTCCACTGTTTCGCTTTGCCCTTTTGTTTGTTTTTTGCCTAGGGCATGATTTGTGATCGTATCCTTCCATATCTAGATTACTGTATCTCGAGGTCCATGTTTCCGTTAACCTCACAATTTATTATATTTTTATAATATGCTTAATTATCAATGACTTTTTGGTTAAGTCCATTAACGTTCCATAGAAGGAAATACCTTTGCTTGACACCGTTAACTCTCTTGAACTCCACTATCCTGTAAATCTCAACGTTTATATAGAGTTTATCATAGGAGATATATGCACTTTTCCCTTCGCTCTTAGCTTGTATCAATATAGGGATGAAGCTTCTCCTTTTTTCTTAAACAACATTTCGGGAATTGATCACTAACTCGGACGGATATTTCCTCACTCTTCACTTTCACTCTTTCTTTTATAGACAACTTGTCTTGAAAGAAGTTAAACTTTACAACTATGGGTCTCTTTTTCTTCCGGTTATATTTGCCAACTCTATGAGCTCTGTCTATTTTTATATGAGTCGATGCATTTTCCATACCTAGCTTTAGGTCGCAAAACTCATGAATCAAATAATATGACGTGAGCTCTGTCTATTTTTATATGAGTCGACGCATTTTCCATACCTAGCTTCAGGTCGCAAAACTCATGAATCAAATAATATGACGTGTAGATGAGTGACATCGCAATTAAAAATATGCTTCACATACTGACAGTGATTGTCATTGAAGCTTCATACAAGTTAATCTGAATTATACATTACAAACAAAATCAAGGGAATTAAAATGATTTTAGGATAACAATTAAGAAGATTATTGTTTTAAATGTATGTCCCCTCATTATTTTACCATTCTCCGAAGTGATTCTTTTTTTCTACGGAAACATGAAGATAGTTCACTAAATTGACCGAACCGTGAGTGAGATAACAACGGGCATCTAAATCGTATTATAATAATAATAATATCAAAATACCATGATTAGAGAAGAAGAAAACAATTTTCTGAATGTAATCCAGAGATAGAATAAATTACATTGAGTTCATAATTATGTATAGGATGCACTTGAAATGATTGATCATTATTGGTACTTTGACCTTGTTTGAAAGTAAAAGTAGAGTACGTGGAAAAGCAGTTTCGCCCCATTCCGTTTCCGTGCAAAATGACGGTAACCATCTTCGCGGCATGAATTCTGTCTTGCAAACTGCATTAAGTGCATGTTTGTTTTTCGTATATAAGCAATAAGAGTGTAAACGTATTATAAACATGTAATGGTGTTCTAAAGCTGAAAAGGGAACTCATTATATGTCGTCTATATGTGCGGATGTTTTTTACTTCAGCACATAAACTACGATGTTCCCTTTTATCCTGCTTTAAGTGGGATCCCGAATTGCGTAAATAATTGTGCTTAGTGTATTGCAATGTCCTGTACTGTATATGATGATCTGTATTTTGCCAGGATCTTTGATCGGCAATTGAATGAGCGAATCCGGTGTAAGGTAGGTGCTTCAGAATGAGAAAACATTTTTATTATTGGCATTAGTCAATTATACCATTTAAAGTGGTCATGACATTTTTAATTGTGCAATGCCAGTAAATCGGGGACTAACAGGAAGTTCCACGTAAAGGTAATTTACAGCCGTCGAACAATTGGGTATGTGGAATCATGGATTGATACAACATTCAGCACATTTCATATTTGAGAAAGAGCTGTGTCGGTCTTCTGGTATGTATCTGTATGCGTATGTACACTCATCTTTTGTGTATATGTATGCGTATGAACACTGACCTTTTGTGTATCTGTATGCGTATGTACACTCATATGTTGGGTATTTGTATGCGTATGTACACACATATGTTGTGTATATGTATGCGTATGTACACTGACCTTTTGTGTATCTGTATGCGTATGTAAACTGACCTTTTGTGTATATGTATGCGTATGTACACTCACCTTTTGTGTATGCGTATGTACACTGACCTTTTGTGTATCTGTATGTGTATGTACACTCACCTTTTGTGTATCTGTAGTGTATCTGTATGCGTATGTACACTGACCTTTTGTGTATCTGTATGCGTATGTACACTGACATTTGTTTGTATCTGTATGCGTATGTACACTGACCTTTTGTGTATCTGTATGCGTATGTACACTGACCTTTTGTGCATATGTATGCGTATGTACACTGACCTTTTGTGTATCTGTATGAGTATGTACACTCATCTTTTGTGTATCTGTATGAGTGTGTACACTCACTTTTTGTGTATCTGTATGCGTATATACACTTACATTTTGAGTACTTCTACCTTTGTTTGTATTTGTATGCGTATGTAATCTCACATTTTGTCTATATGTATGCGTATGTAAACTCACCTTTAGTGTATCTGTATGCGTATATACATTCATCTGTTGTGTATTTGTATGCGTATGTACATTCACCTTGTGTGTATTTGTTTGCGTTTGTACACACATCTTGTATCTGTATGCGTGTGTACACTAATCGTATGTTCATCTGTATGCGTATGTTCACTCACCTTTTGTGTATCTGTATGCGTATGTAAACTATCTGTATGCTTATTTTACACTCACCTTTTGTGTATATGTATGCATATGTACACTCACCTTTTGTGATATGTATGCGTAAGTAGACTCATATTTTGTGTATATGTATGCGTATGCACACTCACCTTGTGTGTATCTGTATGCGTATATACACTTACATTTTGAGTATCTGTATGCGTATGTACACCTACCTTTTTTTGTATTTGTATGCGTATGTAATTTCACATTTTGTCTATAAATATGCGTATGTAAACTCACCTTTTGTGTTTCTGTATGCGTATATACATTCATCTGTTGTGTATTTGTATGCGTATGTACATTCATCTTGTGTGTATTTGTTTGCGTTTGTACACACATCTTGTATCTGTATGCGTGTGTACACTAATCGTGTGTTCATCTGTATGCGTATGTTCACTCACCTTTTGTGTATCTGTATGCGTATGTAAACTATCTGTATGCTTATTTTACACTCACCTTTTGTGTATATGTATGCGTAAGTACACTCACCTTATGTGTATCTGTATGCGTATGTAAACTCACATTTTGTCTATATGTATGCGTATGTAAACTTACCTTTTGTGTATCTGTATGTGTATATACACATAACTGTTGTGTATTTGTATGCGTATGTACATTCACCTTTTGTGTATCTGTATGCGTTTGTACACTCACTTTTTGTGTATCTGTATGCGTATGTAAACTATCCGTATGTTTATTTTACACTCATATTGTGTGTATCTGTATGCGTATGTACAAACCCCTTTTTGTGTATCTGTATGCGTATGTAAACTATCTGTATGCTTATTTTACACTCACCTTTTGTGTATCGGTATGCGTAGATACACTCACCTTTTGTGTATCTGTTTGCGTATGTACGCGGATACAACGAGACTAATAAACTGATTACTCCCGCCTAAAATATAAATCCAAGCGATTTGTGATTTTAAATGCTACTCATCAATTATCTATAAAACAGACCACTATACTACATACTCCCTCTATCTCACATCACTGCGGGTTATTTATGTTGGGCGCCAGCTGAAAATGTTCGACCCGACCAGGGCTAGAACTCGAGACCTCTTGTCCCGGAGGGGAACACTCTACCAAGTCGCTATTTAAGCTAGGTCTAGAGCAGGGCAGTATAAGTATCCCCTTATACAAACACATAGCTACATAAATATTGTCTATCTATGGGACATACCACTATACTACATACTAATAGCTCACAAACATGGGTTGACCAAAGGTTGTTATTAAAAGGTGAACACTGTTCACCAAGTCACCACAATAGTGATCCTATTACATAAATAACAAAAAGTAGTTAGGCTTCACTTCTAGTGTTTTCTTGTCTAAGGATACATTTGTGTATAACATATATGCGGACTGCGTGGACCGGTGAGAACGTGCGTATGCACCACTGAACCACTGAACCACTGTACGCATATGCTTAAAGACCCATAATCTCCTGATGCGCCTCACGTTTCTTCATCAAATTATCTTTTAATTTACGGTTTACTTTTCGACTTTGAGCATTTCTGCCAACGTAACGTTACTATCAATATTACATTCGCGTAGTCCAACTTATATGATTGCATAATGATCATATAGTACAGACGACCAGAGCTCTAGAAAAAGGTAATTTTTCATGTTCTAAAATCCTTATTTAATATTCAAACCCTTTGTTGTGGGTACTCAAAAGAATCGTCTCAGTGAGACGATTAGTTTGAGTACCCACACCACAGGATTTGGTTGAGTAATAAGATAAATATTGTGGGGAAAAGACCTGTTCACTCCCTTTTATCTAGTCCCCTGAGAAGACCACACAATACAAATCATTCCTGAAAGCATCATGACACGCGCAGCAAACATATATACGGATTCAGACAACGACAGCAAATGAGTGTCAAATAGGTCTGGCAGAAAAACACACATTTAGTTCTGGAAAGATGAGGCCTCAAATTTGACAGGTCACGTGTATCAAACAAATGAACAGGAGCACGTGTCAAGGCAAATATTCTTAACATCAATAAGTTATAACCAATGACATAAATCTATTATCTTCCGGAAATATATCTTGTAGTTAAACGCCCATTTCAGCGGTTATTCCGTTATACATATTTTCCGTTGACCCAATGTGTTTTTCGTGGATCTGTTCTCACCAGTTCTTCATGGCGACTGGCCACCCTGCCAATTATACTTTTACAAAATCGGTGAAAGTTACAATGACATTTGTTAATTACCGGAATAAATGAATTGCCGAACATTTATTATAGGAAACGGCGTGAGAAACGCCTGCTTACAGCTTCTAACTCTTATAAACCGAACACAACTCAAACGGTATGTCTATTACAAGTTGCCGAGCACCGATAGCTCAGTCGGTAACGACGCGGGCTGTCACTCCAGGGGTTGTGAGTTCGAATCCCGGCTCGGCCAACTTTCTTTCCGACGTTTGACAAAAGTAAATGCGACATGCGTCATTCCACCAATGGGCTAAGTCTATGTGGAAAAGCAGCCAGTTGCTTGGGAAGATTGTTGTGTGGAGTACTGGTGTGAGAAAGCCAGGAAATACGTGTGTAGGTGAACTGGCCGCCGTGATATATGACTGAGAAATTGTTAAAGACGGCGTTAAACCCCAATCAATCAATCAATCAACTATTACAAGTTACAGCGCAATCCTTTCAATGTATCACATTCTGCAATGTAAAACAAGTAAGCAGCATGTTGATAAGGGACGTAAATGATAACAGCTCAATGACTCATACATATTTATAAGTTTATATTACTGAAATGTTGACATTAAACCACACTTCATTAATCAAATCCTAGACAGCTGTTCGTTACTTTTTTCACAAATATGTTTGGTCATATTTTAGCACAATTACACGACAGTAGACCATGCATCATTCACCATGTTGACATATGATCACTGATATCATTTTTACGTCGTTTTTGTTGTTAATTTGAGCACATCTAATGTGACTGATATATACGCGTTACTGTACCTGTATTGGAATACAGAAGTCTTTTTATTGTATATTTTGTTATTGTCTGTATATGACATTTGTCTTTTTTTTTTCAGACAAGAATAGCAGTTGTTAATAATTCAGAATTTCGATTTACCGCATAAGTGTTGTCCTTACCGATTCTTGCTAGGGACATGAACAATAAACATATATGGCGACGCCATATTTATTCGAATCTCGTTATTATCGTGGGCAAAATGATACGAAAAAAAATCGTATCTACAATTTTCTTATTGTGGGATCAAATTTGTTCATTTATTTATTATGGTATACTCGCCTGGATATTCCGTTTGGTTAAAACATTCTTTACAATGTACATGTATGTGGAGATCCAAATCACTCTTGTTTTTCTAGAAATAAAAATATTTAAGCGATACATTGGCAATAAATAAAATAAAGGAATTGTTGGTATGATTTGTCTAAAACGGACCTTGAAGAAATATTGAATTGGATCCGTTTTAAACAAAAATAATGAAACAATAGAAATGAATTTGCAATGTGAAACGGTTGTTAACTGAGTAAAATGAGTCAGAAGTTATAGAACCAATGTCCAAGGATTGTTTTGTTTTTGTGTTTATATTTCGTTCATACCGGTAGTTTATTTGAACGTGATTCCCCTCGTGTTAGGTGAACTGACCGCCGTAATATAACTGAAATACCTGGAAACTTTAATACATTCCAATCAATCAATCACTGTTGTCTGAATGTCCAACATACTTTTTCTTATTGACAAACAAATCATGTTATCCTTCCAACGGTATTGTTATATTGATATACTGGTGAACTGTTGTCTGACTCCTCATTTATACCAATCTCATTAAAATCAGACCGAAAAAAATTCTTTGTACGTATATTGGATTGTATTGCAATCTCGTTAAATCAGACCAACCAAACTTCTATGGACGTATATTGGATTGTATTGCAATCTCCTTAAAATCAGACCGAAACAAATTCTTTGTACGTATATTGGATTGTATTGCAATCTCATTAAATCAGACCAAACAAACTTCTATGGACGTATATTGGATTGTATTGCAATCTCATTAAATCAGACCAAACGAACTTCTATATGTACGTATATTGGATTGTATTGCAATCTCATTAAATCAGACCAAACAAACTTCTATGGACGTATATTGGATTGTATTGCAATCTCATTAAATCAGACCAAAAGAACTTCTATGGACAGATATTGGATTGTATTGCAATCTCATTAAATCAGACCAAACAAACTTTTATGTACGTATATTGGATTGTATTGCAATCTCATTAAATCAGACCAAACGAACTTCTATATGTACGTATATTGGATTGTATTGAAATCTCGTTAAATCAGACCAACCAAACTTCTATGAACGTATATGGATTGTATTGTAATCTCATTAAATCAGACCAGACAAACTTCTATGTACGTATATTGGATTGTATTGCAATCTCATTAAATCAGACCAAAACAACTTCTATGTACGTATATTGGATTGTATTGCAATCTCATTAAATCAGACCAAAACAACTTCTATGTACGTATATTGGATTACAATGCAATCTCATTAAATCAGACCAAAAAACCATATATGTACGTATATTGGATTGTATTGCAACCTCATTAAATCAGACCAAAAAACCTTATATGTACGTACATGTATATTGGATTGTATTGCAATCTCATTAAATCAGACCAAAAAAGCCTTATATGTACGTATATGGGATTGTATTGCAATCTCATTAATCAGACCAAACAAACTTCTGTGTACGTATATTGGATTGTATTGCAATCTCATTAATCAGACCAAACAAACTTCTGTGTACGTATATTGGATTGTATTGCAATCTCATTAAATCAGACCAAACAAACCTCTATGTACGTATATTGGATTGTATTGCAATCTCATAAAATCAGACCAAAGAAACTTCGATGTACGTATGTTGGATATATATACAATTGTGCGAGTTAAGATCTGGTTTTAATGAGATTGCATTTAAAACATGTATGTATTATAAAATAACTACTTTGCAAAATATAGTTATAACTGGAAACAAATGTTTGTTCCAACACATTTGCACGGATTGACCGATCTTCTTTATTCCGTTGAAAATTAACTTGCCATTGGAAGAAATTATAACATTATGGAAAAGTGTAGTACTCTTTCGGAATATATTTATGACGAAGATCATTATAATTATAAAGGGGACATGGTGTTCAGATTTGATATCAACATTACAATACACACAATAGATTTAATCACAAACAATGCATATATGGCGCCATTGTTAAATCATAATACAATAGGCCGAGGCTGTAAATGCAACCAAATATCAACAACTGACACGTAAAGCGCAGACGCAAACATTAGATTATAAGAAACGATAATATTAATTTTATCTCAATATTCATGCTATGTTTGAATAAACTAATCTTTTAGCTTTTAGTCTGTTAGTGTAAACTGAAAGGAAATATTTATAATTTCTGACAGACTGACTATCCCAAACATAGCCAAAACCATGTTAAGGAAATAAATCCAACTTTAGTCACCCAATAAATATGTATATTTTGATTATTTTCATCTAACAATTTAAGCACGTTAAAACATTTTTAACATAAAGTTAATTTGGCATTTCTGTTTTTTTTTCAATCAGTATTAAATGCAAATGTTGTAGATGCAACGTATATAGGGTAGCTTCCACTCTCTCGAAGTATGACATTGTTAACAGATGTAACGTGTGCTTAAACGCATACAGTTGTTTAAGAAAGATGACTGCGACAGTATTTATTATACTTTGGTGATTAACCACAATTAGCCATGGGTATTTAACAATTGTTATCCCTTGGTGACTAACAGTCATTATCCCTGGATAACTATTTAAACCATCTTTATCCCTGAGCGACTAACCATCATTTTCAATTGGTGACTTACAATCAGTATTCCAGGAAAACTTACCATCATTATCATTGGTTGGCTAACAGTCATTATCCCTGGGTATCTTACCATAACTATCCCTGGATAACTAACAGTCATTATCCCTGAGTATCTTACCATAACTATCCCTGGATAACTAACTATCATTATCCCTGAGTATCTTACCATAACTATCCCTGGATAACTAACTATCATTATCCCTGAGTATCTTACCATAACTATCCCTGGATAACTAACTATCATTATCCCTGGATAACTAACTATCATTATCCCTTGGTATCTTACCATAACTATCCCTGGATAACTAACTATCATTATCCCTGAGTATCTTACCATAACTATCCCTGGATAACTAACTATCATTATCCCTGGGTATCTTACCATAACTATCCCTGGATAAATAACTATCATTATCCCTGGGTATCTTACCATAACTATCCCTGGATAACTAACAGTCATTATCTCTAGATATCTTACCATAACTATCCCTGGATAACTAACTATCATTATCCCTGAGTATCTTACCATAACTATCCCTGGATAACTAACTATCATTATCCCTGAGTATCTTACCATAACTATCCCTGGATAACTAACTATCATTATCACTGGGTATCTTACCATAACTATCCCTGGATAACTAACAGTCATTATCCCTGGATATCTTACCATAACTATCCCTGGATAACTAACTATCATTATCCCTGAGTATCTTACCATAACTATCCCTGGATAACTAACTATCATTATCCCTGAGTATCTTACCATAACTATCCCTGGATAACTAACTATCATTATCCCTGGGTATCTTACCATAACAATCCCTGGATAACTAACTATCATTATCCCTGGATAACTAACTATCATTATCCCTGGATAACTAACTATCATTATCCCTGGATAACTAACTATCATTATCCCTGAGTATCTTACCATAACTATCCCTGGATAACTAACTATCATTATCCCTGGGTATCTTACCATAACTATCCCTGGATAACTAACAGTCATTATCCCTGGATATCTTACCATAACTATCCCTGGATAACTAACTATCATTATCCCTGGATAACTAACTATCATTATCCCTGAGTATCTTACCATAACTATCCCTGGATAACTAACTATCATTATCCCTGAGTATCTTACCATAACTATCCCTGAATAACTAACTATCATTATCCCTGGGTATCTTACCATAACTATCCCTGGATAACTAACTATCATTATCCCTGGGTATCTTACCATAACTATCCCTGGATAACTAACAGTCATTATCCCTGGATATCTTACCATAACTATCCCTGGATAACTAAATATCATTATCCCTGGATAACTAACTATCATTATCCCTGGGTATCTTACCATAACTATCCCTGGATAGCTAACTATCATTATCCCTGGGTATCTTACCATAACTATCCCTGGAAAACTAACAGTCATTATCCCTGAGTATCTTACCATAACTATCCCTGGATAACTTACTATCATTATCCCTGAGTATCTTACCATAACTATCCCTGGATAACTAACTATCATTATCCCTGAGTATCTTACCATAACTATCCCTGGATAACTAACTATCATTATCCCTGGATAACTAACTATCATTATCCCTTGGTATCTTACCATAACTATCCCTGGATAACTAACTATCATTATCCCTGAGTATCTTACCATAACTATCCCTGGATAACTAACTATCATTATCCCTGGGTATCTTACCATAACTATCCCTGGATAAATAACTATCATTATCCCTGGTTATCTTACCATAACTATCCCTGGATAACTAACAGTCATTATCCCTGGATATCTTACCATAACTATCCCTGGATATCTAACTATCATTATCCCTGAGTATCTTACCATAACTATCCCTGGATAACTAACTATCATTATCCCTGGGTATCTTACCATAACAATCCCTGGATAACTAACTATCATTATCCCTGGATAACTAACTATCATTATCCCTGGATAACTAACTATCATTATCCCTGAGTATCTTACCATAACTATCCCTGGATAACTAACTATCATTATCCCTGGGTATCTTACCATAACTATCCCTGGATAACTAACAGTCATTATCCCTGGATATCTTACCATAACTATCCCTGGATAACTAACTATCATTATCCCTGGATAACTAACTATCATTATCCCTGAGTATCTTACCATAACTATCCCTGGATAACTAACTATCATTATCCCTGAGTATCTTACCATAACTATCCCTGAATAACTAACTATCATTATCCCTGGGTATCTTACCATAACTATCCCTGGATAACTAACTATCATTATCCCTGGGTATCTTACCATAACTATCCCTGGATAACTAACAGTCATTATCCCTGGATATCTTACCATAACTATCCCTGGATAACTAAATATCATTATCCCTGGATAACTAACTATCATTATCCCTGAGTATCTTACCATAACTATCCCTGGATAACTAACTATCATTATCCCTGGGTATCTTACCATGACTATCTCTGGATAACTAACTATCATTATCCCTGGGTATCTTACCATAACTATCCCTGGATAACTAACTATCATTATCCCTGAGTATCTTACCATAACTATCCATGGATAACTAACTATCATTATCCCTGGGTATCTTACCATAACTATCCCTGGATAACTAACTATCATTATCCCTGGGTATCTTACCATAACTATCCTTGGATAACTAAATATCATTATCCCTGGGTATCTTACCATAACTATCCCTGGATAGCTAACTATCATTATCCCTGAGTATCTTACCATAACTATCCCTGGATAACTAACAGTCATTATCCCTGAGTATCTTACCATAACTATCCCTGGATAACTTACTATCATTATCCCTGAGTATCTTACCATAACTATCCCTGGATAACTAACTATCATTATCCCTGAGTATCTTACCATAACTATCCCTGGATAACTAACTATCATTATCCCTGGATAACTAACTATCATTATCCCTTGGTATCTTACCATAACTATCCCTGGATAACTAACTATCATTATCCCTGAGTATCTTACCATAACTATCCCTGGATAACTAACTATCATTATCCCTGGGTATCTTACCATAACTATCCCTGGATAAATAACTTTCATTATCCCTGGTTATCTTACCATAACTATCCCTGGATAACTAACAGTCATTATCCCTGGATATCTTACCATAACTATCCCTGGATATCTAACTATCATTATCCCTGGATAACTAACTATCATTATCCCTGAGTATCTTACCATAACTATCCCTGGATAACTAACTATCATTATCCCTGAGTACCTTACCATAACTATCCCTGGATAACTAACTATCATTATCCCTGGGTATCTTACCATAACAATCCCTGGATAACTAACTATCATTATCCCTGGATAACTAACTATCATTATCCCTGGATAACTAACTATCATTATCCCTGAGTATCTTACCATAACTATCCCTGGATAACTAACTATCATTATCCCTGGGTATCTTACCATAACTATCCCTGGATAACTTACAGTCATTATCCCTGGATATCTTACCATAACTATCCCTGGATAACTAACTATCATTATCCCTGGATAACTAACTATCATTATCCCTGAGTATCTTACCATAACTATCCCTGGATAACTAACTATCATTATCCCTGAGTATCTTACCATAACTATCCCTGAATAACTAACTATCATTATCCCTGGGTATCTTAGCATAACTATCCCTGGATAACTAACTATCATTATCCCTGGGTATCTTACCATAACTATCCCTGGATAACTAAATATCATTATCCCTGGATAACTAACTATCATTATCCCTGAGTATCTTACCATAACTATCCCTGGATAACTAACTATCATTATCCCTGGGTATCTTACCATGACTATCTCTGGATAACTAACTATCATTATCCCTGGGTATCTTACCATAACTATCCCTGGATAACTAACTATCATTATCCCTGAGTATCTTACCATAACTATCCCTGGATAACTAACTATCATTATCCCTGGATAACTAACTATCATTATCCCTTGGTATCTTACCATAACTATCCCTGGATAACTAACTATCATTATCCCTGAGTATCTTACCATAACTATCCCTGGATAACTAACTATCATTATCCCTGGGTATCTTACCATAACTATCCCTGGATAAATAACTATCATTATCCCTGGTTATCTTACCATAACTATCCCTGGATAACTAACAGTCATTATCCCTGGATATCTTACCATAACTATCCCTGGATATCTAACTATCATTATCCCTGGATAACTAACTATCATTATCCCTGAGTATCTTACCATAACTATCCCTGGATAACTAACTATCATTATCCCTGAGTATCTTACCATAACTATCCCTGGATAACTAACTATCATTATCCCTGGGTATCTTACCATAACTATCCCTGGATAACTAACAGTCATTATCCCTGGATATCTTACCATAACTATCCCTGGATAACTAACTATCATTATCTCTGGATAACTAAGTATCATTATCCCTGAGTATCTTACCATAACTATCCCTGGATAACTAACTATCATTATCCCTGAGTATCTTACCATAACTATCCCTGGATAACTAACTATCATTATCCCTGGGTATCTTACCATAACTATCCCTGGATAACTAACTATCATTATCCCTGGATAACTAACTATCATTATCCCTCAGTATCTTACCATAACTATCCCTGGATAACTAACTATCATTATCCCTGGGTATCTTACCATAACTTTCCCTGGATAACTAACAGTCATTATCCCTGGATATCTTACCATAACTATCCCTGGATAACTAACTATCATTATCCCTGGATAACTAACTATCATTATCCCTGAGTATCTTACCATAACTATCCCTGGATAACTAACAGTCATTATCCCTGGGTATCTTACCATAACTATCCCTGGATAACTAACTATCATTATCCCTGGGTATCTTACCATAACTATCCCTGGATAACTAACTATCATTATCCCTGGGTATCTTACCATAACTATCCCTGAGTATCTTACCATAACTATCCCTGGATAACTAACTATCATTATCCCTTGGTATCTTACCATAACTATCTCTGGATAACTAACTATCATTATCCCTGAGTATCTTACCATAACTATCCCTGGATAACTAACTATCATTATCCCTGGGTATCTTACCATAACTATCCCTGGATAACTAACAGTCATTATCCCTGGATATCTTACCATAACTATCCCTGGATAACTAACTATCATTATCCCTGGATAACTAACTATCATTATCCCTGAGTATCTTACCATAACTATCCCTGGATAACTAACAGTCATTATCCCTGGGTATCTTACCATAACTATCCCTGGATAACTAACTATCATTATCCCTGGGTATCTTACCATAACTATCCCTGGATAACTAACTATCATTATCCCTGGGTATCTTACCATAACTATCCCTGAGTATCTTACCATAACTATCCCTGGATAACTAACTATCATTATCCCTTGGTATCTTACCATAACTATCTCTGGATAACTAACTATCATTATCCCTGAGTATCTTACCATAACTATCCCTGGATAACTAACTATCATTATCCCTGGGTATCTTACCATAACTATCCTTGGATAACTAACAGTCATTATCCCTGGGTATCTTACCATAACTATCCCTGGATAACTAACTATCATTATCCCTGAGTATGTTACCATAACTATCCCTGGATAATTAACTATCATTATCCCTGGGTATCTTACCATAACTATCCCTGGATAACTAACTATCATTATCCCTGGGTATCATACCATAACTATCTCTGGATAACTAACTATCATTATCCTTGGGTATCTTACCATAACTATCCCTGGATAACTAACTATCATTATCCCTGGGTATCTTACCATAACTATCCCTGGATAACTAACTATCATTATCCCTGGATAACTAACTATTATTATCCCTGAGTATCTTACCATAACTATCCCTGGATAACTAACTATCATTATCCCTGAGTATCTTACCATAACTATCCCTGAATAACTAACTATCATTATCCCTGGGTATCTTACCATAACTATCCCTGGATAACTAACTATCATTATCCCTGGATATCTTACCATTACTATCCCTGGATAACTAACTATCATTATCCCTGGGTATCTTACCATAACTATCCCTGGATAACTAACTATCATTATCCCTGAGTATCTTACCATAACTATCCCTGGATAACTAACTATCATTATACCTGAGTATCTTACCATAACTATCTCTGGATAACTAACTATCATTATCCCTGGATATCTTACCATAACTATCCCTGGATAGCTAACCATCATAATACCTGGATAACTAACTATCATTATCCCTGAGTATCTTACCATAACTATCCCTGGATAACTAACTATCATTATACCTGAGTATCTTACCATAACTATCTCTGGATAACTAACTATCATTATCCCTGGATAACTAACTATCATTATCCCTGAGTATCTTACCATAACTATCCCTGGATAACTAACTATCATTATCCCTGGGTATCTTACCATAACTATCCCTGGATAACTAACTATCATTATCCCTGGATAACTAACTATCATTATCCCTGAGTATCTTACCATAACTATCCTTGGATAACTAACTATCATTATCCCTGAGTATCTTACCATAACTATCCCTGGATAACTAACTATCATTATCCCTGGGTATCTTACCATAACTATCCCTGGATAACTAACTATCATTTTCCCTGGGTATCTTACCATAACTATCTCTGGATAGCTAACTGTCATTATCCCTGGGTATCTTACCATAACTATCCCTGGATAACTAACTATCATTATCCCTGGGTATCTTACCATAACTATCCCTGGATGACTAACTATCATTATCCCTGGGTATCTTACCATAACTATCCCTGGATAACTAACTATCATTATCCCTGAGTATCTTACCATAACTATCCCTGGATAACTAACTATCATTATCCCTGAGTATTTTACCATAACTATCCCTGGATAACTAACTATCATTATCCCTGAGTATCTTACCATAACTATCCCTGGATAACTTACAATCATTATCCCTGGGTATCTTACCATAACTATCCCTGGATAACTAACTATCATTATCCCTGAGTATCTTACCATAACAATCCCTGAATAACTAACTATCATTATCCCTGAGTATCTTACCATAACTATCCCTGGATAACTAACTATCATTATCCCTGGGTATCTTACCATAACTATCCCTGGATAACTAACTATCATTATCCCTGAGTATCTTACCATAACAATCCCTGGATAACTAACTATCATTATCCCTGAGTATCTTACCATAACTATCCCTGGATAACTAACAGTCATTATCCCTGGGTATCTTACCATAACTATCCCTGGATAACTAGCTATCATTATCCCTGAGTATCTTACCATAACTATCCCTGGATAACTAACTATCATTATCGCTGAGTATCTTACCATAACTATCCCTGTATAACTAACTATCATTATCCCTGGGTATCTTACCATAACTATCCCTGGATAACTAACTATCAGTATCCCTGGATAACTAACTATCATTATCCCTGTGTATCTTACCATAACTATCCCTGGATAACTAACTATCATTATCCCTGGATAACTAACTATCATTATCCCTGAGTATCTTAACATAACTATCCCTGGATAACTAACTATCATTATCCCTGGATAACTAACTATCATTATCCCTGGATAACTAACTATCATTATCCCTGAGTATCTTACCATAACTATCCCTGGATAACTAACAGTCATTATCCCTGGGTATCTTACCATAACTATCCCTGGATAACTAGCTATCATTATCCCTGAGTATCTTACCATAACTATCCCTGGATAACTAACTATCATTATCCCTGGGTATCTTACCATCAGTATCACTGGTTGGCTAACAGTCATTATCCCTGGGTATCTTACCATAACTATCCCTGGATAACTAACTATCATTATCCCTGAGTATCTTACCATAACTATCCCTGGATAACTAACTATCATTATCCCTGAGTATCTTACCACAACTATCCCTGGATAACTAACTATCATTATCCCTGGGTATTTTACCATAACTATCCCTGGATTACTAACTATCATTATCCCTGAGTATCTTACCACAACTATCCCTGGATAACTAACTATCATTATCCCTGAGTATCTTACCATAACTATCCCTGGATAACTAACTATCATTATCCCTGGGTATCTTACCATAACTATCCCTGGATAACTAACTATCATTATCCCTGGATGACTAACTATCATTATCCCTGGATGACAACCCATCAAAATTCATTGATGACTTACCATCATTGTCCCTGGTGTCTAACCATTATCATCCCTGGATAACTTACACTAATTGTTTCTGGATGACTAACCATCATAATCTCTGGATGACTCACCCTCATAGTCCCTTGGTGATTTGCCATCATTGTCCCTAGGTGTCTTACCATTATCCTCCCTAGATAACTAACTATCATTTTCCTTGGATAACTAACACTCATAATCTCCTGGTGACTTACCATCATTGTCCCTGGGTGTCTAACCACTATCATCCCTGGAATACTTATTCTCATTTTCGCTGGATGACTAACCCTCATAATCCCTTGGGGATTTACCATCATTTTCCCTGGGTGACTTATCTTCATAATCCCTTGGGGATTTACCATCATTTTCCCTGAATAACTAACCCTCAAAATCCCTTGGTGATTCACCATCATTATCCCTTGATGTCTTACCATTATTCTCCCTCGGTGATTAATAATTATTGGTCCTTGTGACTAGTTAAGAGCTTATCAAAATGTTAACCGGCCAGTCGCTAGCGACGCAGGCTGTCAATCCAGGGGTTGTATGATCGATCTCCAGCTCGCCTTACATTCGTTCAAATTTTCAACCGGCCAGTCGCTAGCGACGCAGGATGTCAAACCAGGAGTTGTATGATCGATCTCCAGCTCGCCTTACATTCGTTCAAAATGTCAACCGGTCAGTCGCTAGCGACGCAGGATGTCAATCCAGGGGTTGTATGGTCGATTTCCAGCTCGCCTTACATTAATTCCTATGTTTGACAAAAGGCAATGCTCTGTTTCTATCCCGGGTGTCTATCACTTGGCATTGGTGGATTAACTTCATTTAAGTTTGATCTTTTACAAAATAAATTCTTTAATTCTAATACTTTCTTGATAGGGATGACTTTGACATTCTATAGTAATAATTAAGCCTATGCTATGGAAATTCATAAATAATGCAATACCCAAGTGGATACCCGTCGTATGCATTCAGACTGTTCTCAATTTGTCAAAAAGCCAGTAATATGCTATGGATATGACACCGGTTTGACAGCAGGCGGCTTTTAGATAGAAAAACGCAGACATTGCTTGAACGCCGTGTGTCATCCATCTTTCCTATGACTTCATTTCGCTAACCTTGTCCATGAGTCAGTCACATCATGGGACACACAATGGGATTTCGTAGGCTTTGATAAGTGGTGTATGCGATCAATATACATATTCGTATAAGCAGTCTTTGATCATGGCTATTGTCAAAGGACGTCAATAATAATTCAGCAGATATCTAGATTAGGGGAGTTTTGCACGTTCTAATATCCTTATTTGACCATCAAACCCTATGTTGTTGATACTTAAAATGATCGTCTTAATAAGAAAGACGATGATTTGAGTACCGATACAGTAGAGTTTGGTTGGATAATAACGGGATAGTGTGAGGAAATGAGCTGTGTACCCCCTCCTTACTCGAACCTTTGAAATACTTCAGCGTACATGTAACAGGGGCGTAGCTTTGCAATAATCAATGTGTAGGCCGTCTCGTGAGAGAATCAACATTGTGGACTCTGCGTAAAGTATCGACCCGGATCAGGCTAAGCATGCCACACAGGCCTACCCGGAGAGACACTTTTCGCCTCCTGTGGATTTTCTGTTTCAGGAATCAAAACTCTATACATCTATCCCCCTAAGACGAAATGTGTCGGCGCATTGAGTTACATATAAAGTTTGTACAAATCCTTATCAGTTTGAGGCGTTTTGTAAATATTGTGTAAAGCGACTGTTCTAAACATTATTATCAGGGGCGTAGTTTGGCAATAATCAATGTGTAGGCCGTCTCGTGAAAAAAATCAACAGTGTGGACTCTGCGTAAAGTATCGACCCGGATCAGCCTAAGCATGCCACAAAGGCGTACCCGGATATACACTTTTCGCCTCCTGTGGTTTTTCTGTTTCAGGAATCACTACTCTATTTATCCCCACTTAAACGGAATGTGTCGACTGGATCAGTCTGCGCGGACAGCGCAGGCTGATCTGGTCGATACATTACGCTGATGTCTATCGCCGCAGCTGCATTTTGGGGCATTTTGAGAAAAAAATGTGTAGGCACGTGCCTACAGTGCCTAAAGGCAGCTATGCCCCTGTGTAACGTTGTTAATATTTGGCATTGGCAGCATTGCGGTTGACAAAGCGATTTGTAATACGGACACCATCCATTTTATCTGTCGACAATTCATATAATACAATGTACATACATTATTACATTAAAAGCATAGTTTCCTTTGATGTTAAACATAACTTACCCGAAGTATAACCTAAGGACATGGGTTATATTTCAGCAATTGTACTTGAATACTGCAGAAGGGAATGTTAAATTAAAACCAGCTTTAGGACAAGAGTTGAATGCGTGAAGTATTTTCATGTCATCCCCCTTGTCTGTAAACATATGAAATCTATGATTTACGATGGGAGTTCACGAAACATGTGACAAGATGGTGTACCTCCCAATGATTGATTGATTGATTGATTGATTGATTGATTGATTGATTGATGTTGTTTAACGCAATTCAAGACATATTATGGCGGCCAGTTCACGTAGTCATGTGTCTCCTGACGTTCTCATGTCAGTATTTCACACAGCAATCTTTCAAAGCAACTGGCTGCTTTTCTACATAGACTTTTAGCTCAATGATGGAAGACGAATGACGCGTGTCACAATAACTTGTCAAACGACGGAAAGAATGTTATCCGAGCTGGGGTTCCAACTCACAACTAGATTGACAGCCCGCTATAGCAACGTCACTAACAGCATGGTGTCACAGATAATCATTACGATAGAGCTTTGTGACATCGATATGTTATCTATTCACGTAGGCTTGAATAATATATGGTTTGCGTTATTATCGCGAACTGTTGGTTTTATTGTATTTAACGCTCATTTCAAAGCATGTGACATCTCATTTTATGATCGGGCGCATTGAGTTACATATAAAGTTTGTACAAATCCTTATCAGTTTGAGGCGTTTTGTAAATATTGTGTAAAGCGACTGTTCTAAACACTATTATCAGGGGCGTAGTTTGGCAATAATCAATGTGTATCGTGAGAAAATCAACATTGTGGACTCTGCGTAAAGTATCGACCCGGATAAGCCTAAGCATACCACAAAGGCGTACCCGGATATACACTTTTTGCCTCCTGTGGTTTTTCTGTTTCAGGAATCACTACTCTATTTATCCCCCCTTAAACGGAATGTGTCGGCCGGATCAGTCTGCGCGGACAGCGCAGGCTGATCTGGTCGATACATTACGCAGATGTGTATCGCTGCAGCTGCATTTTGGGGCATTTTTAGAAAAAAATGTGTAGGCACGTGCCTACAGTGCCTAAAGGGAGCTACGGCCCTGATTATAATTATTTTTGCCATTATTAGTGCCCCCAGTCACTAGGGCACGTAGGATTCAATCAAAGGTCAGACTATAGATGCCATTATAAGTGCCCCAGTCACTAGGGCACTTAGGATTCAATCAAGGGTCAGACTATAGATGCCATTATAAGTGCCCAGTCACTAGGGCACTTAGGATTCAATCAAGGGTCAGACTATAGATGCCATTATAAGTGCCCAGTCACTAGGGCACTTTATATACGGTATACAGACGAAGTATTTGTAGTGAAATACACATAACCTTCTCTATGTGAAGCCAAAACAGCTCGAAACATGGGTGTTCTGTTCGAACCCATGTTTCGCCCTAAAATCTTTCCGATAATTAAGAGTAGCGTCATTTATATTTTACTAATGGGCGAAAAGGTTTATCTGGTGATATAGCAAGTTACCTTGGAAGAACGGTGTGTAAAACACTGGTGCCAACACTCTAGGAAACACTTAGAATATGAACAAGCTGTCGTGATATTACTAAAATAGTGTTGTAAACGCCTTAACATTCAACCAATCAAAGAACAGCTTCTTACAATTCAATGAGTCGCGTTGAGGACATACTTCCGTGACCGCAGTACATAAACGTGTGATACATTTGTATTTAAAGGTTAATGAGACGCCACAACTAGGGTCAGTTAATATGTCTGCTGACTGTGAATGTTATAGTGAGGCTGTGCGAATGTATTGACTTGCCAATGTCTGTTTAAAGATCGGCAATCGCCAACTATTCTGGGCTACAATTGTAGATATTTAAGTAAAAGACAATTTGCAATTTAGCGTCGATAATTTACTAATTATTTACTCCTGAAAACTTCGTTGTATAGTTCAGTGGCATTAAAGAGGCTCAGTTTACTTGCCAGAACATTGCAATGGCAAAAACATGAGATGTAGATTGTTTTCGGATAGTTAACATCTACGTCATTTCAAGGATACGTGTCTAACACAGCGAATGGCACACAGTATAAACATTGGACAGATAAGACACATCGTTCCTAGACGGCAGTTCTCATGCTGTGCAAAAACTATTGTAGAAATCCGTTCAGATCCGTTCAGATCTGATAACTAACTGTTGTGTAATATAGACGAAGGATTATTAAAAGATGTCATGTGTCGAAATGCCAGTGTAATATTATTTTACATACCAGACTCGATCGGATTTTTAACCCTTCCCTCAAAACAGAGTCTTTCTGATGCCTCTGCAGCAGACGACTTTTGAACAAAATTAAGGCATAAGAAAAAATTGCTGATAATGAACAATTACTCCTTTTGCCAAATTATTTTCGACTCCATTCAATGATTACAGTTTCATTTTTTAAGTTTACCATATTTTTACCAGATGTTATTGAAGTCGTCTGCTCCGAATTTGTCATAAATGTAGAATAGGTCCAAAGTTGGAGCGTTTCATAAATCCTTATTTACCACGAATTGTATTCATTGCCCGCAACAGATGTTTCTCTAGATGTGTAGTCCTACTTGGTTTACAGCAATATCAATATTGGGCTTCCAAAACGTGAACCCATTTAGGGTTCAAACGTACTGGGGTTTAATGTGCAACAATTGAACGTTTATATTATAGGATTCGGTGCACATGAAAACTGAACACCGCAGTATAGCAGGCATTGTCTACGAAACCCTTTCCCACATACGACAATTCTGCAACAGACTACTTTGAAATTATATTGGCAAACATGTGAAATATCTTCATAAATTATATTTTAATCATTAGATAGATGGTTAGCTGTTTGTATGGTTAACCTACCTTAGAATGGAGATTGGTCATAAACAATGAAATGCTTCAATTCTATTTCAATGAAAGACATTCACTTCATTGACAAAAAAATGCAAGTTATGATAAATTTTGCCCAGCAGTTGATTTTTTTTTTCAACCTCTATAATGTAAGTATTATGCATAACTTCAGTATGGATTTCCGGCGAAATTGATGCGTTGCATGAACTTTCTCTTGTATTTCTCTTTGTGGAATATTTAAGCGGCGGTGGGCAAAACCAACCATAAGGCTTTTACAAGTAGTGTGGA